>ML103378.1:19415-43100 GCA_003697995.1 Taxidea taxus jeffersonii
CCCAGAAAACTACCCATTGCTCAGAATCTTGAGACACCCACCCTGACCCAGAAAACTACCCATTGCTCAGAATCTTGAGACACCCACCCTGACCTGGCCCCACGGGACAGTCACTCATGCTGTGTGGTCTACAGTCTGCTGATGGGCCTACCGGGAGCACATCTGAACACAGGAGCTGGCCAGACGGGCCCCTGCGGGCCTGAGTGCGGTCAACCAGGAAGCTGGTGGCGTCACACATGGAGAGGCTGAACACACGGGTGCCCCCGCAGCTGCCCCCCAAGCCTGACACAGGGCGCTAGTTCCTGCCCAGCCAGAGCGCTGACAGGAGACAGGCACTGTGGGGGTGGGGGCAGGCCTCCCCTCTGTACCTCCCCAGAGCAGGAAGCAGTGTGAGTCCCTCGCCAGATGGTTCCCTGTGGCCCCCCACAGGTTCTAGCTTCCTCTTAGCCACGGACGTAGGGCGCCTTGCATGGGCAGGTTCCGCACCCCCTATCCCAAGAAAGGTCAACAGAAGGCCCCTAAGGAGGAAGGGCAGAGCCCTCCCTGCAGGCCACCCTCCAGGGCAGGGGGCCTGTCAGCTTCCCCCTGCCCTCCCGCCCTCAGCTCCCCCTGAGGGAAGGCTCTGTCTGGGGAACAGGCCCCAGCCGGGCTTCCTTCCAGGCCACTGCTCTCTAGAAAACACAGACTTCTAAGGCTGAGATCAGAGTCACACACAGCCCCCAGGCCCAGCAGACCTGGGGTCCAGCTTGGGGGTTGCCCCGGCCAGGCCAGCCAGCTTGTGGGCCCCTGAAAGGAAGCCGGATGCGGCTGGGGTAGGACAAGGGGACAGAAGAGGGGCCCAGGGACCAAGATGAGGGCTCAGGCACAGGCAGACATGCAGAGAGGGAGGCTCTGGGGGGAGGTTTAGGGCCGGGTGGGGACCGATCCGCCCACCGCGTCCCGCCCCAGGCCACAGGGGTGTCCTGGCACCGTGTGGAGGGCCCTAGGAACCCCGGCCGGGCGGGGAGCCAGCCTCGGGGCGCAAGGCGCCACGTGAGCAGCCAGGGAGCCGCCCCTCCCCCGCCGGGCAGCTGGCAGCCCGGGGACCAGGCCGCGACTCTCCCGGCGAACATGCAAATCTGCAATTAGCGGGGAGCGTCAAACAAATCAGAGGAAACAAAACAGGCAAATCCGAGCCTCGGCTGTTTTCAAAACAGGCGCGAGGGAGGGGCGCGGCGGCGGCGCCTGCCCGGGACTGGGGTCCCAGGGCGCCCCCGGCCCTCCGTGGTCCTGCGCGCCCGGCCCGGTGACCGGAGTCGGAGGTGGGGGGGGGGGTTGGGAACCGCCCTGGCTTGTCCCCGTCCCCGAGCCCGCCGGACAGTCACCGGGGAGCGGCCCCCTCGGAGGGGAGCACGTGGGCGGCGCGCGAGTCTCGCCGGGACCCGGGACGCGCCGCGCGGGTCGCACCAGGACGGCGGCGGCGGTCACGTGCGCAGGGGAGCAGCCGCCGCGGGCGCTCACCTGGGGTCGGGCTCAGCCCAGCGCGCGGCCGGCCATTACCTGCCTCAGGCCTCCGGGCCCAGCGGCTCAGGCCCGGGGCTCCGCCTCCCCCCTCGCCGCCGGCCGGTCACCACCACCCTGGCCCTGGCGGCAGCCCGCATGACCCCGACCTGGGCGAAGGCTGAGCTCTCTGGGCGCGAGCACCTAGGGCAGGGGTGGGGCGGGGCGGGGCGCGGCTCTAGGGACAGACTGACGTCGTAGCCCAGACTTGCGTCAGCGCCACCAGAACCTCCCACAGGGCCCCCTTTACCAGCCTCGGCTCCTGGGGCCAGGTTCCTACCTGCCTAGACTGTGGCCCGACTGCCCACCCTGGCCTGGGTTGGGGAGAGTGACCAGCCTCCCGAAGTCTGGACTCTGGCTCCCTGCCTTAAGTCACCACTGGCTGGTGGCAGTAAGGAGGCCACAGGCCCAGCACCCAGGGCTAAGGAGAGTGTGCCCAGAGAAACCCCAGACCTTCTGCTCCCAGACCCTCCCACCAGCCTCCCACTGAGGCTTCTGATGCTCCGGTCCCCACCCCCCATCCCCCCCATCGAAGTCACTGCTCAGCAACTCTGTCTAAGGCCTGAGGTTACCGTCACCAGGGTTATCTGCATTCAGCCCGTGCCCTCTGGTGTCTCGAGCTTGCTCAAGAGAGCCGGGGTATGTGTGCTCCAGCCCCGGCCCTCATGACTGTCCGCGTACACTGGGATCCCCATGCCATCGGCGAGCTGGCCACTCTTACTGGCCCCACTTACTGCACCTAACGCTGTGGCCAGAGGGCTCAGAAAAACCCAAGACCACAGTTTCAGTAAATGACACTGCGTG
Organism: Taxidea taxus jeffersonii; assembly: GCA_003697995.1. Classification (NCBI taxonomy): domain Eukaryota; kingdom Metazoa; phylum Chordata; class Mammalia; order Carnivora; family Mustelidae; genus Taxidea; species Taxidea taxus. The sequence goes on from ML103378.1 coordinate 21,759, forward strand.
GACCCTGCTGCAGGCAGCCGTCCCTGCCTCCTTGGCCTCCCAGACCCTCAGGACAGGGGTGGGATTTGTTAGGTTCTGATGCCTCCCCCCTGAGTCCCAGCCACCATGTCCCTCCTCTGCACAGCAGTCCTTGAATCAGAACATTCCACAGCTCAACACTCCAATGACAGCCCTGTGCTCCCAGGGAGCCCAGGCTGGGGTCCGCTGACCTATCCCATCTGCCTGGCCCAGAGCCCCAAACAGCCTCCTGTGTGCCCCAACCGCGGTGTGCTGGGTACCCGGGACTGCACCTCCGCGCCCCGCTCGCATGTGGCCTCAGTTAGTACATGAACAGATGCAGAGGTGGGCCTCGCCCGGAGGCCCGTGTAGACACCCTCCTGAGATAACTCTCCAGTGGCCAGCCTATGGCAGGACTGAGAGAGAGAAAGAGGGGTTGAGAGACGGCTGGGCCAGCTGGGGGTCAGACACTGTGGGGCGCCCAGAGCACAGGCAAAGCCTCCAGCCACCCCCTGGGGAAGAAGAGCAGCTCGGACGGCCGCGCAGACACAGAGGGCCCCACGTGAGCAGCCCCCACGTCCGAGCTGGAAAAGGCGGAGGGCAGCCCTGTGGACCTTTGGGGCTCAGGGACAGGCGGGAGCCACTGGTTCTGATGTCTGGCTTAGGGTCCCCTGCCCACCCTGGCCCTGCCCCCGAGCTGCTCCCACTCATTTCCCCACTGCGGGACCCCCTCCCTGCTGACTGGATGCTGCAGGCCGGGATAGCCTGCAACTCGTGGCAGCTGCAGCTGGCCCAGGACCAGCCCCCACCCAGAGCCCCTCCGCGGGCGAGTGCAGGAGGCGGGAGTGGGCGTGGGGGGCAGACGGGTGAGGGCCTGAGCAAGTGAAGAGCAAGCAAGACCTATAATCTCCCCATCAGTCTGCCAGAGCCTCGGCGGTCACCCCAGTCCTGCCTCCCCAATCGCTACTGAACCCCACAATTAGCTTGGGGCACTGTGCAAACCGGCAAGCCAGCCCCCACTCACACACGTGACCACACATGGGCAGGCACGCAGGTCTGTGATGCCCGTAAAGGACCCTGCCGACAGGGGTCCTTCCCCCAACACCCAGCGAGTGTCCCCAGGATGAACAGGCCACGGGAAGTCCCCCAGACTCCAGCTCTTGGGCTGTGAGAGGCTGTGTGCGGGAGGAGTCTTGGGGGCCCAGCACTAGGGAAGCCCAGGCTGCCCAGAGGGAGCAAGAGGGCTGGCAGAGCTGGGCAGGCCTGGAGAGTGGGACCATGTGCGGGAGCGGGGTGGGGGGGTGGCCATCTACGCAGGTACAGGGACCGGCTCCAGACTGCCTGCTGCCACTTGGGCGTCCCGTCTAGCTAAGGTTGGGGGCCTGGCAGGATGCACAATGCTCGGGTGCTGGGCAGGGTCTGGGGGCCAGACTAAAGGTGAAGCAGTAGCCAGAACCCCACAATAGCAAATAGTCAGGGTCTGGGGAGGGCAGAGGGCCTAGAAGTCCCCAGTAAGGAAATGCCCCAGGTCAGAGTGACGTGATGCAGGTGTTGGGCGGCAACGAGCTCCGGGGACTGGTTGGGGCGGGGGAGCTGTCCTCCCTGGGACGCACCCAGGAAGGAGGCCCAGCTGCCTTCAGCCAAGTGCAGCCCCTTCAGCTCAGCAAGGTGCTGAGCCGGTGGTCAGACCAGGGGCCACCTCCGGCACTGCTGGGCCAGCCCCCCTTCTTCTCTTTGGCCTCCCATCCCCAATCCTGACATCCCCTCCTGGTTCCTGAGGTCCCTCTGGGTGGCTCCCAAATCAGTCCTGATGCCAAGAGGGGGAGGAGTAGACCAGCCCCTCAGGTCTCCTGGCCCCTGTGTGGAGCTTGTCCAAGAGGAGGGCAGGTGGACCACGCTGGCTCCCTTCCCCCTACCACCACCATCACTCAGCCCCGCCAACTTGCTCAGCTTGACTTAAAATGGCTGCTCCTACTTGCTGGGCAGGAGGGGCTGCCCCAGCTTCTCCACGGAAGGCCTCACCTCGGGCAGTGTCCTGTGGCCTGGCACTCCTCCAAAGCAGGCGTCAGCTCGGAAATCACCCTGGAATGGGGGTGGGGGCCTAGAATCCACGTGCAGCCCAGAGCCCCACCTCTCCATAGCCGGGTCCCTATCCCCCCAGAGCTGCCACCTCGTGGCCTCTGAACTACAAGTGCCACAGGCCCCCTTGCACCCAAGAGCCATGCTGCCTGGTCTATCGGGGCTGCTCCCAGGCCCCTGCGGGCACCCCTCCACCCAGCACTGGGACCCCGCTGGGAACAGCACTCTCTGCCCTAGTCACTCAGGCCACCTGCTAGGGCCTCTCAGGACCTCAGATCTCTGCCTCCGGAAGCCAGCTTGAGCCCCAGTGGCACCCTCCAGCAAGACCCCACCCGACGCCTGGCCCATGACCTGCACAGGTGGCATGCTAGCTCGGGGGACACAGACCAGAGTAGAGGGCCAGCCAGAACGGCCTCCGGGGCAGACGCCCTGCCCTGCTGCTCTGTGGACACAGTGGCGTCCTGAGAGACTAACCATCAAACCCTCTCCTCTTTCTTGCTTCTCCTGAAAAGGGGTCCAGTGGGGGCAGTGCTGGGCAGAGATCTGAGCTCCCCACTGGGCCTCTCCATCCCGAGCCTCCCGTGGGAACTGCTGGGCAGCTCTGCCAGAGGCGTCAGGGGCCACGGCTGCAAGCATTGGTGCCTGTACCAGAACGTGACCTGTCCAGGGCCGTGCTGGTGACAGAGCTGAGGTCAGAACACAGGCTGTACCCAAAAGGCTTCCCTCTCCTTCCCGGTGGCCCTGGGGCCAGGAGTCACCTGCCATGATGAAGGAGACTGCCAGGCTTCAGCAGCGGTGCCCCTCAGAGGCTGCCATGGGTGTGGGCACCGAGCCAGGCCCTGCCTCCGGATGCTCCCACTCCCAGCCCAGGGTGAGACCCTCTCACCCCCACCCAGAGACACCAGGCATTCGGGCGGACCGGTGCCCACCACCCTGGGAAGCGGCAGTGAGTGGCCCAGTCTCTGTGCAGGCGAGGGGAGCTGAGATGTGGGCAGGTGGGGTAGGGAGACCACAGAGAGACAACGTGGGAAAGAGAAGCCCAGCTCCAGGCCCGGGCCAGCCCTGTAAGTGTCCCTGTGACCAGCCTGGTCTCCATCTCCATCCATGGCTACACCAGGCTCCCTCCAGGGGCCTGGGTCCAGTCCCTGTCACGAGTCTGAATCAACCACAGAGCAGAGGACTTGGACCCACCTCGGTGGCCCTGCGGGCAGGACAGCAAAGGGCAAGCCCGAGGTAACCCCCTGAGGTGGCATGACCTGTGTGCCGGCCTGAGCCAGGGCTGGCCGGGACAGGGTTCTTGCCTGGGCAGCTGAGGGGACCAGGTCCTCCTGGCCTTGCGGCAGAGAGAAGCAGGAGCCTGTCGGGAGACGTGATACTGCCGAGAAGGGTGTGTAGGGACTCCAGGAGAAAGGAGAAGCTCCCTCGGTGCCCCCCCAGCTGCCCCCACCCCACCAGTCAATTACGGGCCCCTGATCCCGCCCCCTCAGCCTGTAATTTGAGTCCAAAGACAATTAGCCACAGGCTGGCCCCTCCCCGCCCCACAGCCCCACCCCAAACACAAACACCCGCGGGCTCTGCAGGCGGGACTCTGCGCGGCCCCACCCTCAGCTAGGGCCTCGCCCTCAGGGAGCCCCCAGGGAAGCGGGTCCACCTCCCAGGTTGTGGCCAGGGGACCACCACAGCCCCCCCAAATGGCCTTGTGCTCGGGCGGGTCTGCTCTGCTCACCTCCCCTGCCTCCCCCAGCCCCACACCTGCGTCCAAGGCAGGCTCTGGACACAGGAGGCGCCTCAACCAGGAGGGAAAGCTCGTTCCCCCCCAAGGGAGGCCGGGCGCCTGTAGAACCAGATGACTCACTGCAAGACAGCCCTCAGTGGCAGAGGGCGCCGCTCTTCAGGGTGGCCCTGCCCAGAGCAGAGAAGGGGCCACAGGTGCTGGCACCTGCAGCCTCTCCCTACCAGTGCACCCCAGCCCATACCCAGCGTCCCAGGGGGAACTTCGGCTCTGGGCCCAGGACGTGGGTTCGAGGCAGGTAAGAGGATGTTATGAGGCCCCAGAGTGGCCTCAGTCCCAGGATGGCTCAAGTGCCCGCAACCGTGCCCTCCTGGGGAAGGTGGGCATATGCCATATGGACCCCTCCCCAGGCTGCCAGCCCACCCCAGTGCCGTCCAATTCAATCTCTTCTGCTCCACTCCCCTGGGCTAGGGCCAGGATCCTGGGTTTCCTGCACTCTGCCCAAGCTGCCGGCTCTGCGTCTCCAGTGTGATCCCCACGGGGGCTGCTGGGCACATGGCTTGCAGGCACACTCAGGCACAGACCCAGGGAGCCCACACAGGGGAGAAAGCATCCCAGACAGCTCCTCACAAGGACCCATTAGTAATGCTCTGATCTCTTCACCTGGGCAACACGTCACTTGGCTGGACTGTCGGAGGGGCAGGGTGAGGGTGGGGCAGGAAGGTGGCCTGAGGTCCACCCTGAGCAATCCAAGTCACGCCCCTACCTGCTCCCCATCCTCCCTGGGAAGCACCAGGTGTGAGTAACTCGCCAAGGTGTGTCCCTGAAGCTGGCTATGAGGGCAGCCTCGGAGGCCTTCAGGTCATAGTCCTAAACCTTCTGGAGTTGAAGGGGTTCCGTGGCTGGGTCCTTAGCCCAAGTCCTGAGGACAGGATCTAGGGCCCCTCCACCCCTGTGGCCTCCCATGGAGGAGCCTGGGTCCACTCCAGCCGAGCTAGGCAGGGCCAGTTAGGGCAGTCTGGGACCTCCTACCCAAGGGTGACACGTCCCCTCCTACCCCGCCGTGGACCGGTCTGAGCAGCCTTGGGAGGGGGCGGAGCTGCCCAGACTTGCCCGGCCCTCCCTCCCAGTACTCTCAGCCCTCAGCCCCGGAAGTGGATCCCTCTCCCAGGGCCGCAGCCTCCCCCCTAGGGTGGCTGGACACGGCTGGATAACCCAAAATAATTCCTTCTTGGCAGGAGGCCGGCGGGGGAGGGGGGACTTACATTCCAAACCCTTGTTTTTCTCAGTAACTTCCCTCCCCTCCTGGGGAAGGAACCCCTGGCCAGATCTCCGGCCTTCCAGAGGGGCCCACTCCTTAGGCCAAGGCGCCCCGCCCCCTGCCCGACTCAGTAAGTGTGCTGGGAAGAGGTGGGAGGCTCCTATCTGTGGAGCCCACCTGTCTGTCCTTAATCTTCTCTGGGAATTCCTGAAAGCTGACACACCACAAAGAACACTCAGCAGGCTTAGCCGGGGTGATGCTGGCCGTCCCTCCTAGGGACCCTCACTTCAGGACAGAGGATGGCCTCTCCACTAGCTGCTCGACTCTCTCAGACCGCAATTCCAGGCCACGCCAGGGTAACACCTGGGCATGGGGCAAGGGGCACCCCTCCAACCCTCCTGCTCCCCCACTCTTCACAGGGCCCACCTGAAGTCAGACATAGAAGAGGGAGCTCCCCGTGGGAGGCACAGGCCAGGAAAACCTCCAAGCCCCAAGATACTCCACTAGCTTTGGGGCCTAACTTTGCCTCAGTCCCGACCACCGCCACAGGCCACGGTGGGCACAGACAGACCCTTTCCTTCCTTTCCCAAGTTGCTGGAAAGAGATGGTTCAGCAACGTGGCAGGAAGTTCCGGGGCTCTTGAGTTCGGGGACCCCAGAAATCTAATCAGCCTGAACACAGAGGGGGTGGGAAAGCCCAGCCAGGAGGGCTTCCTGTAGGAGGAAGCATGAAGAGGTGTAGGGTCAGAAGGTGAGGGGAGAGCCCAGGCATGGAGTATGTCTCCAGACCCACACAGTTCTGAGACCTTCTTGGCTCAATGCAACGCCAATAAAGCAAATGAGGAACCGCCTTAGCAGGCCCCGCGGAGAAGCCGGCCGGCCCAGGCGACCAGTACTAAGCACCCTTAGTCCCACTCTGGAACCCTTGCTCCCACTTTGGACACCCAGCCCAGCACAGACCAGGGAGACCCCAGAGTGGTCCTCACAAGGAGCCCCCGCGGGTGTGGAGGAAGAGGGCTGCTAAGCCCTGATTGCCGGTCCAGCCCTCGGGGGAAGCCTGGGCTCAGCCACCCCCGATCTGCCGCTGGGTTGGGGGCAGGTGGGTGGGGGCCCCGAGCTCTTGCACAACAGGGACAATTGCAGCCCTGCCCACGGATCTCGGAGTCGGGGGAGGTGGGAGGCATGGGCGGGTAGGGTGGATCGGGAGCCAGGAGGGGTCCCAGGGACTCTCGGCCGGGCCAGGCCCGTACCTCCCCCTACTCGCCCGAGCGCCGCGGGCCTCGCCCGCCACCTGGAAGTGTCCGGGGCACACGGACCGCGGCAGAGGCCCGATCGCCGTCCGCGGACTGGCAACTGCCCCGGGTCCCGGCGCGCAGAGAGCGCAGCCTGGAACGGAGCGGCGCTGACGGCGAAGCCCCCCGACTCGCGCGGGCCCACCGTAGGCCTGTACCCCCACCGCGGTACCTGCACGTCCGCCGCCGAGGCTCGATGGCGCCCGGGCCGCGATCGGCGCTGCGCTCCGGCCCGCGCGGCTGCCATGGAGACGGGCCTTTGTGTGGCCGAGGAGGGGCCGGAGCGCGCGGGAGCAGCGGCCCCGCCCCCGACGGCGAGAGGGGGAGGGCGGGGAGAGCCGCGGAGAGGAGGGAGAGGGAGGAGGCTGAGGCGGAGGAGGAGGAGGAGGGAGGGGCGGGCAGGGAGGAGGGGGAGAGTCGGGAAGGAGGGAAGGGCGCTCCCCGCGCGTGCCTGGCGCCCCGCGGCCACGGTGAGCCCGCCGCGTCTCGGTGTAGGTTCGGCCGCCTTCGGGCCCAGGTTCGCGGCGGGCAGCACGTGCCCCTGGACCAGGCACCACCCTGGGAGCGCCCCGAGCCACCTCGCGGTTCGGGCACCACCGAGCGCCAGGGCCCTCACCAGATCGGATTCAGGCCTGCCACGTCCCCGGCGCGGGGACCGCTGCGCCCTGACCAGTTGCCGAGAGCCTCACCTCCCACCTCTTAGGGTTAGAGGGGCGCCTGCTGACGCCCAGAGGGTCTTTGGGGACCCGCCCCCGGGGCCAGCACCAGGGGTGTCTGCGCCTCCACTTGAAAAGGGGTGGGCACCTTCCGTGGGGCCCCTCACAGGAGTCTCCAGTCACGGGATGGGGGGTGGGGTGGTGAGCAGCAGCTGGGGACCCATGGAAGACAAGGGACTAGTTCCTAAACCTTGCCCGGCCCTCCTACACCAGGGCACATCCCCCACTGTTCACTTCCTCGGGTCCCTCCACACCCTCCAGCATCTCCTCCCCATCAGCTCCCTCCACCCAGAGACCTGCGCTAGACCGGGTGACCCACCAGATGCAGGCTGGGAGCGTGTCCCTCAGTTCTCCCAGCGTCTCTCCCGGCAAGCCCCAGCCAAGCAGGCCAAGGCCCACCCAATCCCCACTGCAGAGGACCCCTAAAATTACCAGGGTCTGACAAGAGCACTGACTTTTTGTTGTTTTAATCAAAAGAGGAAGTTAAGAGACAAGCATTGTCACTGAAGGACATTTTAATGCCAGAAATGTGGGAAGGCCACTATCCCAGACTAAAAGGGAATCTTTAAATAAAGGACAGGAAGCAAGGGGGTGAAGACTGTCCTTCCTGTTCCTGGTGGGGCTGACGCATCCCCCAGGGCCACACACAGCCCCTCTAAACTCAGGATGCCTCAGCGACCAAGCACAACACCCTTTTGGACCAGCTAGCTCCTGCCTCTGTGGGTCCCCTTGACCTCAGGGCTCTGATCAGGGTGAGGGGCAGGAGGGCCTCATCTGTCTGCCCCTTCCTCCTCACTGGCTGCTGCAACCTGGCCCGCTGGGGGTCAGAAACTCAGCCAAACCAGAGCTGGCCTGGTCCTAGGAGGGAACAGGGACCTTGTAGGGGAGAGGTGGAGCTGGCAGACTTCATGCAGGGCTCCCACAGAGCCCACCTCCGTGCAGAGGGAGATGGACCCTTCCTGGCTCCAGGCGCCCCAGGAGAGGTGCTTCCGCACACCTCTCCATGTCAGCCTCGGACTCATCCCCACCTCCCCCAACAGCATTGCCCACCCTGCCTGGAATCCTTCCCCAGAGCGCCTGCCCACGTGGTGCTCAGGATGGATAGTCATGGGGCCCCCACCACAGCCCTCAAGTCCCCAGAGGACCACTCCGGGAATAGGAGGAACCTGATTGGGCCATCCTGGACTGATGGTGGCCAAGGTCCCTGGTGGCTTTGAGGAGGCCCCCTCACAGCCCCTTCCCTGCAGCACACCTCTGCAAACTATGGGAAGTGGCTGCCCAGTGCTCGCACATGCAAGCACAAGCTAGTGACATCTGGAACCCAGCCCTCACAGCTGGAGTCACCGTCCTGGGGGGTCCAGGTCAACTCCCCAAGCCTCCCACCCACCTTGCACCCATAGTGCTTAGGGCGCCTGGGACCGGCCCTGGCCCTAGCAGACACACGAGTGTGTCAGCCAGCCACAAGGAAGGTGCTGGCATCTCTGCAGACCCCCTTCAAGACCACACCCTGGGTGAGGACGTCACCCCTCCACACCAGCCAGCCAGGGCAGGCTGCCCAGAGCAGCATCCTGGGCCAACGTGGGGCCTCCCACTCCTCAGCCCCAGCCTTTTTCTTCGGCAGACACAGACCCCCTGCTCCTGTCGGGCTCTACTGGGTTGTTTCATTAACAGCCCTCTCCTCGGACCCCGCATCACACGGGGCTCCGCGGTCTGCAGAGCCACGACAGGGACAGGCTGTCCTAGGCCATTATCAGGGCCGGACAGCAGCATTGCCAAGAGCCATGGCCACCATCAGCGGCGGGTCTGCCCAACTGAGCACGAGCGAGCAGAGCACTCAACCAGCATCTGCCCGCGGCCGCCAGCGCAGCACCTCCGGGGAGGCACCTCGGCGCTCAGGGAGACAGCCGAGCCCCGTCAGGGACCTACCCATCCTCACCTCTCAGACGAGGGGTCTGCTCTGAGGCTGAGGATCGGGAGACTTACCTGTATGCTCACCACGCTGGGTCCACGCCTCACGCCCACCCTCCCACCGGCTGATGATGCTGCCGCCCTGTGCTAAGCCACTGGGTACCGCTGGGCCCAGCACTCCAGTGTCACACGGGGGATGTCAGCACCTTTGAGGGCCCTTCGGCTCCAGCCAAGGAGCCCGCCGCTCCCAGGCTGCAGCAGCTACAGAAGGCGTCCAGTGAGACTAGAGTCCCAGGGCTCATGGGGGTGGATGGACATATGGGAGGGAGACAGCTCGAGTGCCTATCAGACAAGCAGCATCACTGGGCCAAGCACACAGAAGCGTGCCCAACCGGGTGCTCCAAGAGTGGGACCCAGGACGATGCCCCGGACCCTCTTAGCAGCCTCCCAACGTACTACAGGGCAGAGCTCCGCCCCCGCAAGGAGGCCTTCACCCCTCCCCAGCCAGTGGCCATAACAGCCAAGTCTCTCGGTCCCCATGCAAGACGGCTGGCTGGCTATGTGAGAAAAGGAGTCTGCCAACAGCTGCCCCCTCTGTCTTGGGTCGGGCAGCCTGGTGGGGCTAAAGGACACATCAAGTACAAGGCCTGGGGCCCCAGAGCTTGGGCAGGTGGGCACTGCAGGGGGCGGTGGCCCCGTGCCAGAGCAGTGAGGGCTCCCAGCCAGCCCCGCCTCCCAGCCCTGAGGCCCTGCAGAGGACAGGTGGGACCCAGGGGGAGGTAAGGCTCTGGCCTACATGTGATCCGCAGTAGTCAGGGGCCAGGCTGTGGTTCCAAACGCCACCTTTACTGCTGAAACAACAGCGGTGCCGATGGGGGGCCAAGGCTAGAGAGCAGCAGCAGGGAGCTCGGGCTGGGGAGCTCATGCCTGGCCGGACCCAGGCCCCTGGAGCTCGCCCCTTGGCCCTGTCCTAGGGAGGGCACAGAACGGCCTGCAGGTCCTTGGGTAGAGAGCCAATGACCGTCTCGATGTACAGCTGCGCCCGCTGTAGCGTTGCCTCCTTCACCGGGAGCTGGTGGCCCTGTGCTTGCACCTGCAGGGGCAGCGGCGGTCAGGGGCAGGTGACCTCCACATCTGCCTGGGGTGCCTGGACAGGGGCCAGAGGCATCTCACCAGCTTCTCCCGAAGTTTCAGGACCAGGTCCACGACCTCCACCTCCGACTTGTCTTTCATCCAAATCTCGATGTTCTGTTGGGGACAAGATGGAGCCATCCGTCCCCAGGGCCCTCCCTCTGCCCCTGGGCCTGTGCCCTCCTTCCCCGCCCCCCCCAGCCCCAGCTCCCCCTCACCGCCTCACAGATGGCCTCAAGGTGCAAGGCCTCCAGCTTCTGGGCCATCTCCTTGTGCCGCTGCCGGTACCAGCCATCAAAGTGGGGGGACTTGAAAAACCGCCTATGGGTGGCAAGAGGCAGCCGCTGTGGGCTGACCCCGTGACCCTGCGGGCAAAGGCAGCCTGCGCCAACCCCTGCAGGAGCCTCAGGACCCCGTCTGCCGTCCACCCACCTGTAGAGGCCCAGCCAGTCGCCCTTGAGGATGCAGGTGAGCTGGGGCCCTGCGTGCTCCAGGCTGCGCAGGAAGTCATCCTGGCGGAAGGGGCGGATCTGGGGAGGAGTCTGAGACGGGAGCCCAGTGAGCCCAGGTCAGTGGCGGGGACAGCCTCACAAGCTCTGCCCCTCAGCTGGCCAGGACCCTTCCCTGCCTCACTGTGCAGCCACGTAAGGACCCACAGTCCCTGCCCTTCCCGGGACAGAGCTCCTCAGGTGCGGCCCCCATTTTTCTGTCCTATGAGGGATGTCTGGCACATGTGGGGATGGCCTAGAGCCCTGGGAACTCCTGCACACCCAATGGCCTCCTCCCCACCTCCCTTGCAGACCTCCCTTCTTCTAGAATTAGGAAAGGAGCCCACCCTCCCAGGCCTTCCCCAGACCACCAGCTGGACCGCACCTTCCAGGGCGTGATGTTCTTCTGCAGGGGCATGAGGCTGGCCATGTAGTGCTCCTGGCAGGGGAGGGGAGTGAGCCTGGGCCACGGCCCTCTGCCCCCATCCCCTCCTGCCCTGGGCCTCACCAGGGGGATGATGAAGCTCTGCGTGAGCTCCAGAAGGTGCCGTCTCAGCAGTGCTGTCTGTGAGTCCCACGGCTTCTTCTTCTGCAGCCCCTAAGGGCAGGAGAGGCGTGGGCTCAACTCCAATGCAGCCCTTTAGAGAGAGCAAGGACCCCCTCCCGTACCCCCCCACCCCCCGAGCCTATACCTTGAGCAGCCGTTTGAGCAGTGCCTTGTCCCGGTGCAGGTGGGCCGAGTACGCGGTGTAAAGGCCTGACAGGAGGGCAGAGCTGGCCCTGTCCAGAGAGGCCTCCCCACAGCCCCACCCCCTCTAGCTGTGACTGCACCTCTACGCCCACCTCCAACTGGGGGAAGCACAGGTTCCCCGAGAACTCAGAGCCCACTGCCCAGGTTCTGGAGGTGAGGAGGGGCTCTGCCCCAAGGGGCACACACCTGGCTTGGTGTCAAGTGTCTTCAGCCTAGACGGCTTTTTCAGCTTGACCTGCTTAGGAAGATTCCCTACGGAACACACCCGGTGCTGAACCTCAGTGCCCAGCTCCACCCGCCACAGGCTCAGAACACTGCCCCCCAGGTCCCCTGGGCAGAGGACAGGCCAACCTCACCTGCCATCTTGGGCTCTCCAACACGGAGGATGTGGGGCCAGTGCTGGAGTGTTTTGATAAAGAAAGGGTTTGTGACTCCCAGGACCACGTTTGGTCTAGAGAGAGGAGAGAACAGAGAGAGAGAGAGAGAGAGAGAAGGGGCAGAGGCAGGTCCAGGGAGTGGAGCACAGGCAGGTGGAGGATGGGCACGGGCAGGGCACTTACGGGGCCTGTGTGCGCGTGGTGAACTCCTTGAACTCGCTGTCATGCACGGTGAAGTAGGGGCGGTAGTCACAGCAGAACTTGAGGGGCTGTAGGCAGCTGTGGGGTGGGGGTGCAGCAGGGCCCCTAAGCACAGCCTGGGCTGCTCTGGTGCCCCCAACACACCACCCCCCACCTCCCGGCCTACCTGATTAAGGCCAGCACCATCTCTGAGGACATGGCAGGCGAGGGTGCCAGGACCACCAGGGGCTCCCCGAGGAGCATGAGCTCCCACAGAGTCTGCACATGGGTCAGCACCGGCTGGAAGCACCTAGTGCCAGGCAGGGGTGGGTGGTAGAGAATGCCCAGCAGGGGCAGAGCTCCCAGTCCCCGCCCCTCCCTCCCCGCCAGGCAGGCCCAGCTCTCTGTGCGCACCCGGCACTGTCCTGGAGGGATGGCGGCAAGGACACCTGAAGATGCTGAGGGGGCGTCCAGGGCTGCCCCGCACTCCGGTGGCACACCTGTATCCCTACGCAGAAGCCAGCAGCCCTGGCCCCCACACCTCGCACAGGGCAGCTTACTTTCCCAGGCCAGCCCCTTCCAGCCTTGCCTGGAGAGACGCAGCCTTGGGAGCAGCGAGTACCTCCCAACGCAGCGGCTCCCTTCCCTGCAACTGACTTCTGGAACCTTCCTGCCCACGGCGCCCATTTCCTCTAGGTAGAGGCAGGAGGGCTCATCTTCGGTCCAACTCTCCCTCATGGAACGGGCCAAGGGTTCGCTTCTGCTTGGCTGTCCCTCTGGTGGCCCCGGCTCTACACAGACCTCCCCCCTGGGTTCCCACACCACCTGTGCAAGCGACAGGCAGCGGCCGATAGGGCTCACCTGAAAAGGTCCAGTTCATGGACGCTGGTGAGGATCACTGGGGTGGGCAGCAAGGTCTGAGAGGGGGGTGGATGGGGTGAGGCCAAGGGCAAGCCCACAAGCTTGTGGCAGCCCACAAACCCCAAGCAGCACCTGTCACCCCAGGAGAGCCCTGGGTGCTGCAGCCCCCGCCCTGCACACCCCCCTCCCAGCCCACAGCGCAGCAGACCCACAGCAAGATGCTGGCCGCTAGCTTTGCCTGGGCTCTGGCCACCCCCACAGGACCCCCAGCAGGGGCAGGGAGGCCAGAGCTGGTGGGAGGGGTGGCACCACCTCGCGGATCCCCACCTCGTGGCCACACGGCTTCGGAGGACTGCACTCAGGCTTGTCCACCCTGGACGGGATGTGAACCTGGGGGACGAGAAGGAGTAGCTGCCAGATGGTGTGCGCGTCTCTGAATTGGGGCCTTCCCTCCGCGGACGGTCGTCCCTCACCTGGAGGACGACGCCCATAACAGGCAGGTTCAGGGTCTGCCCGGGCACAGGGGCGGGCCACTCGCCAATCTCACTGCACACTGTGGGCACAGGGGGCCGCGTCAGGAACCCTCGCCGAGCAGCGGCTGCCTGCGGAAGCCACCGGGGCTACGGCCAGGACGGAGAGCACTCTGGCGGCAGCTGACGGCCACTCACCCGCTTCCAGGCAGGGGGCCAACTTGTCGAAGTACTCAGGGGCAATCAGGCTCAGGAGCGCCTGGAACAGCCGGACAAAGGGCAGGCGGGACACCAGCACCAGAGACTGCAGAGTCCACAGGGCCGGTGAGGTGGAATCCCAGCCACACAGGAGTCGGCAGGGACCCCCGAGGCCTGGCTCATCCAGAGTCTGCCCAGGGAAATGGATCCCACAAACCCCACAGGACAGCTGTCCCCAGGAATGGGCCAACTTGGACCTTGGAGTTATTAGAAGAAAACCCAAAATCTGGGGCGCCTGGGTGGCTCAGTGGGTTAAAGCCTCTGCCTTCAGCTCAGGTCATGATCCCAGGGTCCTGGGATCGAGCCCCACATCGGGCTCTCAGCTCTGTGGAGAGCCTGCTTCCTCCTCTCTCTCTGCCTGCCCTTCCGCCTTCTTGTTATCTCTCTCTCTCTCTCTGTCAAATAAATTTTAAAAAGATTTTAAAAAATGGTTTAAAAAAAAAAAAACAACCAAAATGTGCCTCAGACAGGGCAGGGAAACCTCAGATGACAGCTGGGCCCTGGGCCTTCAAAGAGAAATGCATAAAGCCAAGATTTCTGGGATGATCTCCCCAGAAGTCAAGCAGTTTTGTTGCTCATGGAGTCTGAGTCCAAGATGGAATTTGTCCTAATCTTGAACATGTGACAGAAGCCCCTCTCCACTCTGCAGCAAGGAGCCTGGATATCCTGAGCTCAGAGACAGAGGGCCCCGGGTGCTGTGCTGGGCAAGGTAGGGCAGCAGGGCCTGCTTCCCAAAGGGCCACCGGGGAGCAGGGTGTGGTGGCACCTGTCCCCCAACCCCTCACCTGCTGCCCAGGCGGGACGGCCTACATGGCCCAGGGCAGTGAGTTCTGCTCAGTGCCAAGGGGCTGGGGACCACAGGAGGAGTGGCCATTTCTGGAGGCTCAGGACCCCCTGCCTGCTGGCCGCCAGCCCTGCCTCACAGCAGCACCAGCCCAGAGCAGGCAGGTGGCTCACCTTCTGGAAGTAGCCCCTCTTCACGGAGCTGTCCTTCACCTGCCTGAAGTACACGTAACCAAAGTAGTGTGCCGGCTCCCTCTGGAAGGAACAGCGTCAGTTAGGCGGAGCCCAGTGCCCACGTTCCCTCCTGCCTGCCCAGACCGCCCCCTGCCCCCCGCCGCCAAGGCCACTACAGCTCTCTCCAGCCACGGGGGGTCAGGCCCTGAGGTCCTTGGCTCTGAAGCTGGCCAACCCCTCCATACAGAGCATCTCTGCAGGCACAGTGGTCACAGGGCCCTGGGAGCAGCCAGTGGTGGAAGAGCCGCCCCCCCCCCACCATGAGGGCAGGCTGGGGTTCCAGTCCCACAGGTGCGGTGCGGCTAACGGCAGCTAGAAACCCTGCTGGCTGCCCCCACCAGCCCGGCCCTGGCCTCTGGGGAGAGGCAGCCCACACTCACTTGCAACGACATGGGGGCCCCGCTGTTATAGTGCCGGTCCTCGGCGTGCCACAGGCTCCTCTGTCCACTGCACTGCCGAATGCGGAAGCTGAACTGAGTGTCTCCAAGGCAGCCTGGAAAGGAGGCAGCCCCCACTAGCCCGTGTCAGTGCTGGGACCTCTCCTGCCAGCATGCTGGGGAGGGGAGCCAAGACCGGGCTATAAACACCCTAGACAAGAAAGCCCAGGCTTCAAGGAAGGCTATGTCCTGATTCCTGCACCTGAGAGTTTCAAAATAAACACAGCACACGCTGGTACAATCAGCTAGCATGGGGGACAATGGGAGAACTTGGTGGGGCCCTGTCTGCTGGTCTGTGACAGAAAAACAGGGCTGCCTGGACACCTGAGCCCTAGAGAAGTGCAAAGGCCAGGCCCCAGTTCCTGGTGGCCACTGTGGTGGGATGAAAGGGACCAGACCCCACTGATCACTGCCCAGAGGCACTTCTTTCTTTGAAAATCAGGGGCAGGGGCGCCTGGGGAGCTCAGTGGGTTAGAGCCTCGGCCTTCAGCTCAGATCATGATCTCAGGGTCCTGGAATCGAGCCCCACATCGGGCTCTCTGCTTAGCGGGGAGCCTTCTTCCCCCTCTCTCTCTGCCTGCCTCTCTGCCGACTTGTGGTCTCTGCCTGTCAAATAAATAAATAAAATCTTTTTTTAAAAAAAGGGAAGAAAATCAGGGGCACCTGGCGACCACTGCTGCGATGTGGAGGTCTGGGTGACTCCATGGAGCGGGGAGTGGGGCTGGCATGGGAGGCAGTGATGCTGGCAGTGGCCATGCCTAGGCCTGGGGCCACAGGGGCTCCCAGATAGCCTTATCTCCCAGCTTCTTCCTGTTACCCACTCCCCGCCCCCAGCCCCAGAGCCAACGTCCCAGTTGGGGTTGCCTACCTGAGTGGGAGTCAGGGAAGGACAGGTAGCAGATGCTGCTTTTCTGAAACACAGGAAACTGGGTGAGGGCTGGCTCAAGTCAGGGCCACGGCTGCTCCCAGGAGGGCCAGGACCCACCTCCTTGTCCGTGAGCCGGAAGTCACTGGGGTACACCAGCTGCGGGGACACAGAGCACTTGGTACCGTCAGCTGGGCAGAGGGTGCGATGCTGGTCTTGCCAGAGCATGGCCTTGCCCCTCCTCCTCCGGGCCCTTTTCAGCGTGAGACTGCTCTATCCTTCCCTTTCCTTGGCTACCACACCTGGGCAGCTCCCCAACTTCCTTCTCACACCTCTCATGTGACTGTGGTTGGACCTCTCTGCCTCCACTATCCCCAAGCTTTGTCCCCATAGCTTCAGAAGGTGGTTCTGAGAGCTCCTCACCCATGGCCTCCTTTGACCCCAGGGCTCTGCCTGTTGGCCTCTGCCTCCCCTCCTCTCCCCCTCCCTTCCCCCTCAGCCAGAGGGTCTTGGAGTGCACCACTGCCCCAGGCTTGCTCCCCTACATGGGTCCTGGCCAGCTTCTCCTGATTTTTTTTTTTTTTAAGATTTTATTTATTTATTTCAGAGAGAGAGAGAGTGAGAGAGAGCATGAGAGGGGAGAAGGTTAGAGGGAGAGGCAGACTCCCCATGGAGCTGGGAGCCCGATGCGGGACTTGATCCCGGGACTCCGGGATCATGACCTGAGCTGAAGGCCGTTGCTTAACCAACTGAGTCACCCAGGCGCCCAGCTTCTCCTGATCTTGACTCCTGATGTCACTGAGACTGTGGTACCCCTGCCTGTTGACAGCAGCTTGAGGGCCCTCACCCCGGCCTTGCTAGTCTGGGATCTGAGAGCTTCTGGCCTCTATCCCACCTGGGGAAAGAGCCCGAGGAGAGCACCCTGGGCTCCTAAGGGCCAGCAGCAGGCCTAGTGACCCAGGAGCCGGCCATACCCTAGAGGAGTGGCGGGCAAGCTTTGGCTCCCCGGCTCAGCAGGTCTGTGCACAGGTCCATGGACTGGATACCAAAGAGGCAGGGGGCCCCATAGCCCTCACTCCCAGCGGGCCTTCAAGCTGTCTTCTGCGAAGCTGGGGTGCCTTGGGCTTTGCTGCTGCCCTGGCCTATGCTGTCTGGAAGGGGCAGTGCTAGGGGTCTACAGGGGGTCAGGAGCCACAGGCTTGCATGCACGCAGCCCCACTTGCCCTGTCCCCCAAATTTCAACACTGAGGAGGAGCTGGGTTTTAGGTGAAATGAGGTTTCTCTGGGGGTGTTGCCTGCACCCCCAGAGTGTGGTGCCATGTCCTGGGGTTCACAGTGTTCGAATGATGTAGCTTCTCGTCCTTTTTCGCTTGGGCTGGCTGCTGTGCTCGTCTCCTCTGCTGCACACCAGTGTCCCGAGGACAGGGACTCCCGGCCTGGCAGTGAGTACCCTCCCCACATATGGTGTGTGTGCAAACCCAGCTCTGAGGTAGAACAGGACAGGAAGGTTGTGTAGAACCCTCAAGGAGGTGTCAGTCCAGGAGGCAACAAGAAAGAAAGGCCAAGAGAAGCCACAGGGTCCGAAGGGAATTTGTCCGCAGGACTGGACCCACAGAGGCACCTGGGAGTCCTCCAAGAGGGGCAGGGGCCGCAGGACTGCTCAGCCAAGCCCTCGGGTGCCTGTGTCATAGACGGCCAAGAGAAGGCAGGTGCCTGGCTGCTGGGCCGATGGGCCGCACACTGAGGTCAAGGGTCCGAATCTGGTCTGACAGCCACAGGACTGTTGTGGCATCAAAGCAGGCCACGTTGGCCTCTGCATCCATGGCCAGGGAACCCATGTTTATGGCCTGGTGCAGCCTCTCCTGGGAGCAGAGACCAGAGGAAAGGCCAAGTTGAGCCATACCTCGAGGAGGAAAGGAAAGGAGCCGATCCTCAGAGAGAGGCAGAAAGCAAGGGGTTGTGCTGCCTGAGGCCCCCATCTTCACAGGCCCCGTGAGAGCCCTGTTTCCGTCGAGCCAGCCAGTACGGCTGCTGCCCCTGAGGAGGATCGACATGGCCACGAGCATGTCAGTGCAGCCTGAGCGCCCCGGCACGTGGCCAGGTCAAAGCTGCCTCCTCTGTGCCCATCCTCCGGCCCGCACGCAGTGCCGCATCCAGAGGCAGCACCGCAGACTCACGGGGAACGCAGCAGAAACCCTTGTGGGGGCCCAGCTGTCTTCTATCGGGCCAGGGGTTTAAAGGGTTGTAAAAGTATGGGGGTTAAGCATCCGACGCCTGGTCTCAGTTCAGGTCATGACCGCAGGGTCCTGAGTTCAAGCCCGGCAACGACAGGCTCTGTCCTCAGCAGGGCGTCTGCCTAAGAGTGCCTGCCTCTCCCCCTGCCCTTCCCCTAGCCACGTGTGGGAACTCTCTCCTTCTCTCTCTCTAGATATAAGAAAGTCTTCAAAAAATTTTTTAAAAAGGTTTGTGAAAGTGTCAAATGATACTAAATTTTGTTTTGGAAAATATGGCTTTTTTCATGAAAATATTTATATTAACACATACAGTATTTAGCCCTTTTTTTTTTAAATAATAACCTAACAAGTATTTTTAAATTTTCTCAGTTTTAACTCCCAACACAGTAAACTTTAATAGGAATGGCCCATACAAAAAGCTTTTTGGGGTCGTCAGTAATTTTTAAGACGGTAGAGGTTCCTGAGACCGCAGTATAGGAGCTCTGTCCTGGGAGGACAGGAACACCACCGTGGAGAGGGCCTCTTTGGGCCCCCCAGCCAGAGTTCACTCCACAGGCTTCCCAGATGCACTGGGACATGGAGAGCAAAGATGGCAGAGCCAGGCTGTCCTCTGCTGAGCCACAAGTTCTGTCCCCCTGCCCGCCCCCAAGGCCTTGCCTGCCCTCCTCTGTCTCACCTATAGGCTTCAGCATATCTATCTGCTTGGAACCTCCCCACCCGCATGGCCTCTGTGTGCTAGTGGTCCGGAACCGCAGTGTCTCCAGCACAGAATGTGAACTCCCAGAGGGCAGGGCCTTGTCCTGTCAACTGACTCTGTGTCCCCATGTCCAGCACGCAGGCTGGAGGGCCTGGCTGGCAGCTGTTGCTCAATACTTGGTTTGTTGGATGAATGAATGGACAGCTCCCTGCCTGTATCTGTGCAGGCTTTTCTGAGGGAGGGGTTACCTGAAGCAGCCCCTCCTCCCCTGCCCAGCTGTCTCCTTCCCACCTTTCTAAAACTGGCCAAGCCCTACTGCTTGCTCTGAGCCACATTTGTCCACAGAGTGTCTGTGGGCCACGAGCTACTGGAAGGGAGCTCAGCACCTCACAAATGCTGGGGTGTCTGCAGGGCTCAGGCAGTCCAAGCTGTGAATAAGTGAGCACCGGGCAGGTGCTCCTTAAAACCCGGAAGGTTCGACTGAAATGACCCCCGATCAAGAGGCAAACTTGATGAGGACTGTGTGGCCACACTGTCTGATAGATCTGTGGCCCGATTCCCACATAGACTCGGTGATTTAGAGGGGCCCTAGGTCCCCAACACCACCTGCCAGGGCTGTGTCACCTCGCCCAAGGCTCAGAAGCCCAGGCACAGAGAGCCTGGAACAGTACTCCCTTAGAACTGGCTTTCTAAACGGGGAAGTTCTAGAAAAATGTGCTTGGGAATGCCTTAAGGAAGCGCAAGACTCTCTCAACTTCTCTTGTCATTTTATGAGGAGCGATTTGGGCCCCGCGGGAATGTGGGCTCTGCACCCGGGGCAGGTCACCTCCGCTCTCTCAAGGGGGCCACACACTCGTGCCCGCCCGCTGGGGATGGCTGGGCTGCGGCGAGCCGGCCACAGTGCAGGGGTGCAGAAGTCGACAGAGGTCAGCCCTTCGGTTGGAAGCCTCGCGTTTCCCGCAGCCTCTCCTGGCTCAGCAAAGCCTTCCAACACACGGCTTCCCTGCAGCGCGGCGCTGGCTTCCCCAGGTCCGCGGTTCAGCCCCATCCCAGCCCTGGGCAGCCACGGGGGTGCTAGCTCTGCGCCCTGCGGAAGCTCCTGCGGGCAGCTCCGCGGGGCGCCGGCCTTCGGCCTCGGGCGCACAGGCGAGCGGCTTCTGACAGGCCCGCGGGAGGCCTGCGGCCCACCGACGCGCGAGGGCGCGCGGAGAAGAGAAGCCGGCCCGGGCGCGGTGCAGCGGGAGAGCGCAAGCGCGAGAGCACAGGGAGCCTGGGCTGATCCTGGGTGGACGAGGTGCGGGAGCACCTGGAGCAGGAGGCCGCACACGCGGACTTCGCAGCCAGGCAGGAGGAGTGACCGCAGCAGAGCCCACGCGCCTCGAGGGCTGCCTGAGCCCCCGGGGCGCGGCGGGGGCGCCCGAGCCGAGAAGGGGCCGCAGCCCGTGGGGGGCGGGTGTCCGGGAAAACCGAGGCACCACTTCGGTGGCCCCAAGGGCCGGGCCCCCGCCTCCTGCACCCCGGTGGGGGGCCCCGCGCAGGGCTTCGGAGGAGCAGGCGGCCGCGGGGCGGGGGCGGGCCGAGGGCTCCTCGCGCGCAGACAGCTCGCGGCCGCCGGGGACCCACGCGGCACGGCCCGCCCCGCCGCCCGCTCACCTCCAGCGCCTGGCCCAGCTCCAGGTCGAAGGTGACCACGCACACGCACTCCAGCCAGGCCGAGAACCGCGCCCAGGGCGCCGCCGCAGCCCGCGCTCCGGGAGACGCCGCGCCCAGGCTGCAGCGAGCCCGGCGGGGCCCGGCGCCGGACAGCGCGTCCATGGCTGCGGGGACCGCGCCGGCCGCGCGTTGCCGGGGGAACAGCCCGGAGGCGGCGGCCTCGGCACCGGAAGGGACCGCGCCGCAGAGCCGTCGAGCGGCCGCCGCGGACCAGAGGGGCCCCGCTCCGGCCTGCGCGCCCCTGGCGGCGGGAGGAGCGCCGTGCGGGGGAGCGGCGCCCTGCCCACCAGCGAGAAGGGCGCGCTCGGGCCAGAGCGGCCAGAGCCAGGAGGCGGAACTTCCGGGGAGGGCGGTGGCGGCGCCGTGGGCGGTGCTGGGAAGTCGGGTCAGGCGGAAGTCGGGGCTCCCGGGGCCGCGGCTGGGACGAGCCGGGACACGCGAGACGGGGGCGGAGCGGAGGCTGGCGGGCGCGTGCGCGGCCGGCTTTCACTACCTGCGTGCGGG
Source organism: Taxidea taxus jeffersonii (assembly GCA_003697995.1). NCBI lineage: Eukaryota > Metazoa > Chordata > Mammalia > Carnivora > Mustelidae > Taxidea > Taxidea taxus. The sequence goes on from ML103378.1 coordinate 42,726, forward strand.
CTCGCTGACCCCCTGCCGCCCGCCGGCCGCGAATTCCAGCCCAGCTGGGACACCCCCTTGCGATTCTGGGCCTCCCGCGCTGGTCCGTGGGGCCGCCTGGAGCGGTGGGCTCGTGTCCGAACGCTGGCCGGGGCGTCGTGCTGTGCAGGGCCGCGCCCGCCTCTGCCTCGCCTCTTGGGGCCGGCTGTGACCCGGCTGGGCCGCCTTGCACGCTCAGGCCTGTGGATCGGAGCCAGTAAAAGTCCGCAGCCCTGTCGTTGGAGCCACCTGTGCTGGGATGGGGACCCGCTCCCTCTCTGGCCTCGCGTTTCCCCGCAGCGCGCCCCGTGCGCCGGGGGAGCGTGCACGGGTGGGCGCCGGGGGAGCGTGCACGGG
>ML103378.1:43110-54155 GCA_003697995.1 Taxidea taxus jeffersonii
GGGGGAGCGTGCACGGGTGGGCGCCGGGGGAGCGTGCACGGGTGGGCCCCCGGAAGGCGGACCAGAGGCCCCGCAGCCCCACACCGCGCAAGGGCGAGCTGGGAGCCAGGACAGTAGCTTACTGAAGAGACACGGCTCCGGGTGCGAGGTCAGACTGAGCTTTCGCTAGCCCAGGCCGGAGCCTCAGCCTGCACGTGCTCGCGGCCTCTCCGCGCGTGAATGGCTTGGTGCGGAGTCAGGCGGCCCTCCTTCCCTGTATACTGCTCCCGAATGCATGCCTCCCCGGTCACTGGCAGTGGACAGGAGGTTAATGAGACCGACTAGTCGTTGATTGCCTTGTTGGGCAAGTAATGTACGTATCACTACCGAAGGTCCCAGGGCCAAAGCTGGTCACTTGGACCCAGCCTAAATGCATGGAGAATGAAGGACGTGGATGTTTGAAAAGCCACAGTATTATCCTTTACAATGATCACAAGTCATTGAGCTTAAGATGCCATCATTTTATATATCAAGATAGAGAAAGCTACCATTTACACAGGGATGTGCAATCATGTTTTTCAAGCATTCTATTATGAAACGCTCAAATACGCAGAAAAGATAAATTCACTGTACCACGACCATCCATTTACCTACTACCTGGAATCAACATCAGTAATTAATACTTTGTTTTATCAGTTTTTTTTTGTTTGTTTTTTAAAGATTTTATTTATTTATTTATTTGAGAGAGAGAGATCACAAGTAGGCAGAGAGAGAGATAGCGGAAGCAGGCTCCCCGCTGAGCAGAGAGCCCCATGTGGGGCTCGATCCCAGGACCCTGAGATCATGACCTGAGCCGAAGGCAGAGGCTTAACCCACTGAGCCACCCAGCTGCCCCTGTTTTATCAGTTTTATCTTTATCTTTACATCTGTCCTTTTCCTGTCTCCATCAATCCATCCTGTTTTTAGATTAATTTCAAAGACAGTTGTAAACATCAATGCTCTCACCCTTAAATACTGCAGTATGTATATTATTAATTAAGACTTAAAAAAAAAGATTTTAAGATAGAGTGAGAGTGAGAGAGCATGAGCATGGGGGAGGAGAAGAGGGAGAAGGAGAAGCAGGCTCTCCACTGAGCAGGGAGCCCAATGCAGGGCTCCATCCCAGGACCCCGGGATCATGACCTGAGCTGAAGGCAGGCGCTTAACGACTGAGCCACCCAGGCGCCCCTAATGTTAGTCTTCTAACCATGACATGGCCATGACATTTCACTCCATTTATTTAGGTCTTCTCTAATTTTTCTTAGCAATGTTTTCATTGGTTGGAAATTGGGAGATCACACCCAGGTTTGCTAATTTGCTAGGAGGGCTCAGAGGACTCAGCACATACCATTCTATATTATTACATTATATCATTATTACGGTAAAAGGATACAAAATAAAATCAGCAAAGAGAAAAGGCTCTTGGGCGAAGTTCGGGGGAGACCAGCCTCCAGCCTCCAGGGTCCTCTCAGTGGAGTCCGAGAAGAGGCACTTAAATGTCTCAAGGAGTTGTGAGAAGGGTGTGAAACATTGCCAACCAGGGAAGTTAGAGGCACTTATCTGGAGTTCATGTTTCCTTCCTAAGGCTGCTGCAACAAATTGATACAAACTAGGTGGCTTAAAACAGCGGAGATGTATTATGTTACAATTTGGGAGGCAGAAGTCAGAAATCAAAGTGTCAGCAGGTTTGGTTCCTTCTGGAGGCTGCAAGAAAGAATTTGTTCTTCCGGGCCTCTCTGTTAACTTCCTATTGCTGCCTGCAAATCTTGGCTGGATTGTAGATGTAGCATCCTAATCTCTGCCTCCATTTTTACATCACCTTGTCCTCTGTGTCTTTTCGCTTTTCCTTAGAAGGACACTTGTGGGGGCTCCTGGGTGGCTCAGTGAGTTAAGCCTCTGCCTTCCTGCCCCTGCCCCTGCATCAGGCTCTCTGCTCAGCAGGGAGCCTGCTTCCCCCTCCCCCTCTGCCTGCCTCTGCCTACTTGTGATTATCTGTCTCTCTCTGTCAAATAAATAAATAAAATCTTAAAAAAAAAAAGGACACTTGTCTTTGTATTTAGTGCTGCCACCACCTCCTCATCGACAATGATCTATCTCAGGATCCTTGCAAAGCCCCCTTTCCCTCACATTGACAGGTTTGGGGTGAATATATTTTTTTTTAAGATTTTTTTATTTATTTGACAGACAAATCACAAGTAGGCAGAGGCAGGCAGAGAGAGAGGAGGAAGCAGGCTCCCCGCTGAGCAGAGAGCCTGATGCCGATGCCGGGCTCAATCCCAGGACCCTGAGATCATGACCTGAGCCGAAGGCAGAGGCTTTAACCTGCTGAGCCACCCAGGCGCCCCGAGGTGAATATTTTTAAGGGAAGGAATACCACTCAGCTCACTACAGGGCTGGTCAGATAGGCAGTCTGCCTTGTGCCTACCCAAATTCCAAATACCCAGGAAGAAAACAGGTAGTTGGTATAAATCACATTGTTTGCACAGTTTATACATTAGGAGCCACTCTGAGCACTTTCTGGAGTGCTGGGAGCCCTCCTGAAATCCAGGTTCCCGTGTGCCTGCTAAGGGTCAAGGCAGTACACGGGGTTTTCTAAGGATAAGTGGTTAGCCTGCTGCTTCAGCTCTTTTCTTTCCGTACTTCTTTGTTAGATTTATTCCTAAGAACTTTATTCATTTTGATACAATTGTAGATTTTTTCTTTTTCCCAAGCATGCAGTATTACATTAGTTTCAGGTATACAGTAGTGACACAGCAACTCTATATATTAGCGCTTCTCATAGTAAGTGAACTCTTAATCCCAATCACCTATTTCACCCATCTGCTCACCCACACTTCTCCTATGAATGGAATTTTTTTCCTGAAAATTTTCAGGGACACCTGGGTGCTCAGTCCGTTAAGCGTCCAGCTCTTGGTTTTGGCTCAGGTCACGATCTCAGGGTCCTGGGATGGAGCCCCACAGTAGGCTCTGCACTAAGTGGGGGAGGCTGCTTCTCCCTCTCCCTCTGTTCCTTCCCCACCCCTGCTCTCTCTCTCTCTTATAAACAAATAAAAAATATTTTTAAAAGATTTGATTTGGGGCGCCTGGGTGGCTCAGTGGGTTAAGCCGCTGCCTTCGGCTCGGGTCATGATCTTGGGGTCCTGGGATCGAATCCCACATCGGGCTCTCTGCTCAGCGGGGAGCCTGCTTCCCCCCACCCTCTCTGCCTACTTGTGATCTCTCTGTCACATAAATAAATAAATAAATAAATAAATAAATAAATGATTTGATTTATTCATTTGAGAAAGAAACACACACAGAGCATGAGCAGTGGGAGAGGCAGAGGGAGAAGCAGACTCACCGCTGAGCAGAGAGCCCGATGTGGGGCTCAATCCCAGGACCCTGAGATCATGACCTGAGCTGAAGGCAGAGGCTTAACCATCTGAACTATCCAGGCATCCCTAAATAAAAAATCTTAAAAAAATTTTTTTTCAGGGGTATCTGGGTGACTCAATTGTTTGATCATCTGCCCTCAGCTTGGGTCATGATCTCAGGGTCCTGGGATCGAGCTGGCTTCTCCCTCTCCCTCTGCCGCTTCCCCGCTTGTGCGCGCTCGCTCTCTCTCAAATAAATAAATAAATAAATAAATAATATATTTTTAAAGGCTCCCAGGATCCAGGACCCTGGGATCTTGACCTGAGCTGAAGGCAGACGTCCAACCCTCTGAGACACCTAGGTGGCTGATAAATAAAATCTTTTAAAAGCTTTTTCAGGGGCACCTGGGTGGTTCAGTGGGTTAAAGCCTCTGCCTTCTGCTCGATTCATGATCTCAGGGTCCTGGGATAGAGCCCCACATCCGGCTCCCTGTGGAGCAGAGAGCCTGCCCCGCCCCCGGTCCCCGCCTCTCCGCCTGCCTCTCTGCCCACTTGTGATCTCTGTCTGTCAAATAAATAAATAAAATCTTTAAAAAATATTTTTCAGATTGCTTGTTGCTAGTATATAGAAATATAACTGTTCTTTATATATTGATTTTATATCGTCTGACCTTGTTAAACTACTTATTTCTAGTAGTTTTTTTTGTAGATTCCTTATGATTTTTATTGTCTTTAAATATTTTATTTATTTATTTGAGGGAGAGTGTGTGAGGGTGGGGGGCTCAATCTCACCACCCTGAGATCATGATCTGAGCCAAAATCAAGAGAGGGACACTTAACTAACTCTGCCATCCAGGCGCCCCTTTCCTTATGATTTTAAACTAGATAATCATATCACCTGTGAACAAAGACAGTTTTCCCTCTTCCTTTCTAATATGTGTGCTTTTAATTTTTTTCTTATTGCCCTGGTTAGAATCTTTTGCGCAAAGCAGAATGATTTCACACGCTCCTCCTGTCCCTTGCCTTTCTTGTCCTTCGCTCCCATTGCGCGTATGCTGCTCCTCTTGCGGTTGTCCCTCGTCTTTGGCTATTCTGTGCTGGTGTTTTCCGGTCTTTCTCTTTATTTTTCAGTTTTCAAAGACTCTTTTCACATACCCTCGAGCTCGGAGATGCTGTGTTTGGCCACGTCCCGTCGAGGAAGCCCGCCGGAGGCAGCCTCGCCGTGCGCCCCGCGGCTTTTCGCCGGTGGCGGTTGCTGCTGCTTTCTCGGGGCCCCGCCGCCCTGCTTCACTGCCGAGCTGTCGGCCGCCGTCTCTGTGTCCGTCTCTGTGTCCGCGAGAGCCCTGAGCACATGGGGCGTCGTGGTTCGTGTTCCCGCTCTGACAGATCCAACATCCCTGGCATGTCTGCTCCGGAACTTGCTCAGTCTCTTCAAATTGTGTTTCCTCCATTGTGTGTTTTAGTTGTGTATTTGTTTCGCAGTTTTTCTTGGCAGTCAGCCATGATGCACCGGGCGGAAGGCACTGCTGTCAATAGGCTTTTCTAATGTGGCGGGGAGGTGCGGGGAGGTGCGGGGAGAGAGGAAGTCTTCACAGGCCCGTGGTCAGGCCTCCGTCTTTAGTGGGCCTGTGACTCTGGACTGGGAACTTCACCAGTGCTTGTCCATCCTTTTCCCCCTCCTTTTAGCCGGGACCGGTGTCTGGAGGGGGCCAGAGCTGGGCGTTTCCCTTCCCTGAGGTCCGTGAGGTGCTGGTTGAGGAGTTTCCCTTGCGGGCAGGCGTTGGTAAGGAGAACAGAGTGCTCTGGCCCCTTTCAAAATGGCTCTTGGCTCCTCCCCCAGCAGGAAGCACGAGGGGATTTTCTCTGATATTTACTGTGGGAACCTGGCCAAGGTGCTGGAGAGAAGTCTCACAATATTGTGGGGGCCCTTATGACTGGATCTCCCAAAGTCATTACCTCTCAGGGCTGTCCACTCTGAGCCTCCGGCCATCCATCGGTCATAGCCCAGTGGTCTCGCGCTGACAGGGCTCCCAGGGAGGTTTCTGCTTATGAATCTTCGCTCTGGAAAGCTGTGATGGCTTCTCTTTACCTATCTGTCTCTCTAATCCTTGGTTTGCTGTGTCCTCCCTCCCTTCTCTTACAGATCCAAGAAGAGCTGCTGCTTTTCATTTTGTTCAGCTTTTTACCTGTTAGGATGAGTGGTAACTTCCAAGCTCCTAACATGTAATCCAACGAGGATTGAACTGTTATAAATGCAGGCAACCTTGCCTCATTTTCAGTCTTAATGGAAAAGCATTAAGTCTTTCACCATTAAGTTTGATGTCAGGGAGAGATTTTTCCTAGATATATTGATGAACTTGAGGAATTTCCTATTTACTCCTTGTTGGTTGAGAGGATGTATTGTGATAGGTATTAACTTTAGTGAAATGCCTTTTCTGCAGCCGTTGTGACAATCCTGTGGTTTTTACCCTCTATTTACCCTCTATTCTGTCAATTGTGTATTGCATTAAATGAGTTTTGCACACTAAACCAACTTTGCATTCTGATAGGATAACCCAATAATCTTGGAAGCAATACTTTTTTACTGAATTTGGTTCTTCATCCATTCCTGCTGATTTACGTGACCATCGTGTGCCATTTCCTTTCAGCTTGAAGAACTGCTTTTGGTATTTCTGGTAAGGCAGATCTGTCAACAATGACTTTTGTTTGCCTGGGATGTCTTTTTTTTTTTTTTTTTAAGATTTTATTTATTTATTTGGGGCGCCTGGGTGGCTCAGTGGGTTAAGGCCTCTGCCTTTGGCTCAGGTCATGATCTCAGGGTCCTGGGATCAGCCCGCATCAGGCTCTCTGCTCAGCAGGGAGCCTGCTTCCTCCTCTCTCTCTGCCTGCCTCTGCCTACTTGTGATCTCTGTCTGCCAAAAAAAAAAAAAAAAAAAAAAAATTTATTTATTTATTTAACACAGAGAGCAGGAACACAAGTAGGAGGAGCAGGAGAGGGAGAAGCAGACTTTCCACCAAGCAGGAGTCTGATGTGGGGCTCGATCCTAGGACCGTGGGATCATGGCCTGAGCCAAAGGCAGATGCTTAACGACTGAGCCACCCAGGCACCCCCCTTTTTTATTTTTTAAGATTTTATTTATTGGGGTGCCTGGGTGGCTCAGTCATTGAGTGTCTGCCTTCAGGTTGGGTCATGTTCCCAGCTTCTGGGGTCGAGCCCCATGTTGGGCTCCCTGTTCTGCAAGAAGCCTGCTTCTCCCTTTCCCACTCCTCCTGCTTGTGTTCCCTCTCTAGCTTTTTTTTTTAATATTTTATTTATTTATTTGACAGAGAGAGACACAGCGAGAGAAAGAGCATAAGCAGGGGGAGTGGGAGAAGGAGAAGCAGGCTTCCTGTTGAACAGGGAACGCGACACAGAGCTTGATCCCAGACCTCAGGATAATGACCTGGGCCAAAGGCAGACGCTTAACGACTGAGCCCCCTAGGCGCCCCTGCCTGGGAATGTCTTGATTTCATCTTCATTTTTGAGGATAGTCTTTCTTGGTATAGAATTTTTTGTTGGCGGGTTTTATTTTTCCCTTGACACTTTGCATATGCCATTTTATTGCATTGTGGTCTCCATAGTCTCTTAGGAGATTTCAGCTTTTTTTTTTTTTTTAAGATTTTTATTTATTTATTTGACAGACAGAGACAAGTAGGCAGACAGAGAGGCAGGCAGAGAGAGAGGGGGAAGCAGGCTCCCCACTGAGCAGAGAGCCTGATGCGGGCTGATCCCAGGACCCTGAGATCATGACCTGAGTCAAAGGCAGAGGCTTACAACTGAGCCCCCCAGGTGCCCTGAGGTAATTATATCATCCTTACCCTTTATGTGATGGGTCATTTTACTCCTACTGCTTTCACAGTTTTCTGTCTTTGATGTGCAAGAATGTGGGGATGGTGTGTAGAGGTGTGACTTGCTCTGTGTTTCTCTCTTGTGGGTCTATGGGGCAGTGGTCTTATGATGTCCTGGCTTCTGCATGGCAGCACTGTGGAGGTCCTTAGGGACCCTAACCCTAACCCTGACCACAGTCCCTCTTGTTCTGATGGCCTTCCAGAAGCAGTGGTTATTTTATTTAAGATTTCATCTTTAATGAATGGGCACCTGGGTGGCTCAGTCAGTTAAGCAACTGCCTTTGGCTCAGGTAATGATCTCACAGTCGGTACTGGGACCAAGTCCTGTGTTGGAGGGGAGGGGGTCCATGCTCTGCTCGGAGCATGCTTCTCCCTTTCCCTGCCTCTCTCTCTCTGACAAATAAATAAGTAAAATTTTGAAAAAAAAAAAAAGGATTTTATTTTTAAATAATCTCTGCACCCAATGTGGGGCTTGAACTCATGACCCTGAGATCAAGACTCCTATAGTCTACTTACTGAGCCAGCCCAGCGCCCCTAGGCAGCACTCATTTTACATCACAGTTTTACTTTTTCCAATGTATTGGCGAATAATTTTGCATTTGGTGTTCTTAGTGGTAGAATTTATTTTAGTTGACCCTTCTGTGTCAGAAATACTGAATTCAGCCTGGCTCTGTACACTATAAGGCAGTTTTGGAGAGAAGGCTGGGAGGGAACCATCCGTGCCGACCACGTCTGTGACAGCAACACAAACAAGCATTCGGAGGCTGTACGCATTTTCTCTAGCTTGCCCGGCGCTTCCTTGTCTCCACTCATCCTTCTCTTCTCTCTCCTTTCCAGTTTTTAAACTATACAGGGGGCCAGAGGTTGATTTTATCATTTCGCTCTAACATAAGCGAATGAGAGAATACTCATGGGACACTGACAGGACCTGACGAGGAGTGCACGCGGCCGGTCACAGACACGGTGACAGTTGTGGCCACGCACGTGCTCACTGGCAATGGCCGCTCTCCACTCACAGCAGGGACAGATGCGTTGCTCTGTCGAGTGGGAGTTCAAATGTGTTAGAAAGGGGCAAACGGACACCGACTGTCCAGAGGCAAACTCTGCGCGTCTTCACTCGTGCTTCGGCGCCACCTCCAGTGTCGCCTGCTCTGCGAGAGCGGAGTGGGTCCTGCGAGCGTCTCTTCCGGATTTGCAGTGTGTTCAGCTCTGCTTGCAGAGTGTTAGAGAGGGACTTCCTGGTTCGGGTGCGTGTCCTTTCTCCTCTGCAGCTGCCAGAGGCACATGTGGGAGACGTGCGGTGGTCTGTGAGTGGCTTCCCAAGGAGTTTCAGCATCAGCCCTGAGGGCGGATTCTCGGGGAGTCCCACAGGCAACCTCAGCAGAAGGCTTTCCAGGCCTAGCTGGCCTGCGCCTCGGGAGGCGTATTCCTGTCCATCAGCCTCTGCTCAGATCACCGTTATCCCTGGACAACCCAGGGAATGTGTCTGTTGTCCGCTGGGATGCAGTCACACAACCCAGCAACACAGAAGGTATTCCCACCTTGCAGAGGGGACCTGCCTTCCAAGTTATGTCCTTTCTTGAATATAGAGTCCTCTGTACTCCTCTGTAATTAATCCCCTGCTATTGGTGATTTTTATATCCGGCTTTCTCTGTTAAAGTCATTGTGTGGTTTCAGTCCGCTTATTGGACCATGACTACTGCTACAGAGGGGAAGAAGCCAAGCGGGGAAAGGAGGTGCGTGCGTATGGACATGTGTACGTGGCGTACAAAGGCTTCAGATTTGAAGTACAGAGGTCAGGGAGGCCCTCACCGAGAAGGGGACAAGGCAGTCAGATCTAGGAGGAAGTTAACAAGCGTAGCAATAGCTAGAGGAAAGCATAGGCGAGTGGGCTGTGGCAGGAGGTTATCACTACTGAGCCAAATGAACAAGGGGCAGAGTAGGGAAATGGGAAAGGATCACATAGGACCTTGCAAGTAACAAGGACGTGGCTTTCTGGCTGTGTGAGAGGACAGCTAGGGGAGGGATGCGATGAGCTCGCTTTCATTGGATCTCTCTAGGTCCTAGGCTGGTGTAAGCAGGCCTTTAGCAAGAAAGTTAGAATAGAAGCAGGGAATCCACTGGGAGGCTGCTGTTGTGAGTCAGGTAAGAGAAACTGGTCTTGGCCTGGTGTGTGGCTGTGGAGAGCTGGCCATATTTAGAAGTGCAGGGATTTGCTGATAAATCGGTATGCAATCTAAGAGGAGAAGGGCCCAGGCTGACCCCAGACACTGTGGCCTGGGCACAGGAAGGACATCAAGATAGACGGAGGGTTATGGGCACTCCCACAGCAGAAAAAACAGTGGGAACATTTCTAGCATCCAGCCCCCTGCCCCTGAGCCCCCATTCTGCAGCTCAATCCATGGCAGAGGGAGCTTGCAGAGCTGCTGGGCGTGCAGGGTGCCACTCTTCTTGCTTGTAGGACCAATGCTATTTTCCTTTTTTTCAGATTAAAAAAAAAGATTTTATTTATTTATTTGACACAGAGAGATCACAATTAGGCAGAGAGAGAGAGGAGGAAGCAGGCTCCCCGCTAAGCGGAGAGCCTGATGCGGGGCTCCATCCCAGGACCCTGGGATCATGACCTGAGCTGAAGGCAGAGGCTTTAACCCGCTGAGCCACCCAGGCGCCCCCCCCTTTTTAAAATTTTTATTTTATTTATTCTTTTAAGAGAGAGTGAGTAGGAGGGAGAGGGAGAGAGAATCTGAAGCAGACTCCGCCCTGAGTGCAGACACAAGGCTCAACCCCCAACCACCAGGTCGCCTGAGCCCAAACCAAGAGTTCCACGCCCAGCCCACCGAGCCTCCCAGGCTCCCGGTGGGTGCTTTTTTTTGGACCTAATTCCGAGAAGCTGACCCTACAGAACTTGCCAGATATCTGCCTTGCAGGATGCAGGGAAAAGTGCTCAAGGGACCGGAGACATTCTGCTCTAAAGCGACGCAAGGGGGTGCGGGCCTGCAGCGCGAGCCCCGAAGGAGCCGCGCCCCGGCAGCTCTGCGGGCCCCGCTGCTGACCGCGTTTGGCTTAGCAACGGCCCAGAGGGCTTGCTCGGACCCGGAGGGCCTGGAGGGGCGGCAGGACCTTGGCTTGGACTTCCCTTAGATTTCCACTTCCAGCATTTCCCCCACGCCTCACGCTGAGTCCTGAGATAATAGATCCCATTTTATTTTATTCTTGTTTAAAAACAGATTTTATTCATTTGACAGAGAGCGAGAGGCACAAGCAGGGGGGAGGGCAGCGGCAGAAGCGACTCCCCGCTGAGCAGGGAGCCCCATCGGGACTCGACCCCGGACCCGGGTCCTGACTGAGCCGAGGGCACACGCGGACCGGGCGCCCAATACCCCCACCGCAGAGGTCGGCCCACTGAACCAGCCGGGCCCGCCGTCCGCCGTGCAACCCGCGGCCGACGCAGCGGAGCGAGTCCCGCGGCTCACGCGCCCCCAGGCCGGCCGGAAGCAGGACGCAGAGCGCGCCCCCGGGCACACGGCGGACCACGCTTCCCGCCCGCCGTGGCCGCGCCCTCCGCAGAGCCAGGAGCGTCCCGGGGGCGGGACCCTCAGGCCCTCTGGCCTCTGGAGGGGCGGCTGTGCAGCTGCCACGGCCTCGCCAGAGCAAGTTCGTAATTCGTTTAGGAACGGGGTCGCGCCTCAGAGGAGCAAGCGACGGGCGCCGGCCGCACGCCCCGCCCCGCGCTCCCGCCCCGCCCCGGCTCCGCCCCCGCCCCGCCCCGGCTCCGCCCCCGCCCCG
>ML103379.1:0-25035 GCA_003697995.1 Taxidea taxus jeffersonii
GAGTGTCGGTGTGTACGTGTGTAACAAATGAGAAGGGACACAAAAGCTGGAAAAATTCCCACTAAAATTGGACCTCTAGCCACTCGAGGAGGGCTGCCTACATTTCGAGCCAAAACCGAGTGGGCATTGGTGGTAAAAATTAAAATTGAGTCGTCTGGCATCCAGATGAGAGAAATGGAGGTTAAAAGTCGGGGAACTGTTTTGCACTTGGCCCTTGATTCGCTGTGGGGCCTACATCAAGCTGTCCTATACCTCTGTTGTAACATCTGCAAAATGGAGATAACACTTCACGCTGCCTACCTCAGAGAGCGGTTAGAAGATTAGATACCAGAAAGGAAAATCCTCAAAGCCCTTGGAGTTTCTCATAAATATAAGACATGCAATGTAATAAAATACCAGCAGCCCTTTACAAAAGTCCTAAGACGCTCAAGGCTCGAGGAATAGGAAACAGACGCAGGCAATTCTGTGCGGCTGACGCCTCCCTGGGCGTAACATTTAAAATCATGCAGGCGATGGGCTATTCTGTCTCTGTCTCCAGCTTCCAGGGAAAAGGTGAGGAGGATACCTCCAATTCAGATCTACTCCGACAAACAAAACATCCAGGGAAAAGAAAAGAGAAACAAAACAGGGTTCTGTTCGGACAGATCGCCAGAAAGTTGAAAGAACTGACCCTGACAGACAGAATCCCGAATTCCCGCCTCAAGGTCCAGTTCTACAAGATGACGGGGACTTGACTATGGTTTCAGGCCCAGTAAAGTCTCATATTAAGGCAAACTGGTTCCACAGAGGAGTAAGTGTAAAGACAATGAATAAATATTAAGTGCAGAACACAGAAATTAGAGTATTTTTAATCAATCGGTACTGGGAACAAAAGCCAAAATGGGCAGAACAAAGGCAAAGCGATCATGGGGGTAGACACGGAGTGGAGCAACCAGAAGCCAGAGAACATCAGTGGCCCCCAGAAGCTGGAAGGACAAGGAGCAGAAGCTCACCTGAAGAAAACGATCACTTCAGGACTCACAAAACAATTGGGAAAAGACCCTAAGAGAGTCCCAATTATGGAACATTCGACATTGGAATGGACTAAACACTTATTTCTCATATTCTGTGTTATTAGGCCAAGCACGTGTTGTGTGTCACACATCATGGTAAGATTTTAAGAAGATGAATACTATCCTGTTCCCAGCCCTCAGCACCTGTGAGGAGGCACAGACACGGTGAAGCAGAATGCAATGTGGTAAGGGTTGAGATGAGGAAGGATGGGGGAAGATGTTAATTCCAACATGGAAAAATGAGGGATGGAAGGAGTTTGGGCGAGTTTCAGGGAATCTGACACCAGAAAAGAGAATGGTACAAAATGAACAACGGTCACCAAGTACAGAAGAAGGGAAGAGTGCATTCTGGGTAAGTTAACAGCACCCCATACCTCCCAGGATGTCAAGATATGTCCTGTTAACCAAAGCATCGCGGAGACCATCCAGGAGTCCCCGAATGGCAAGGCCTCTGCGGGAGACGGAGGAGGGGGAGCAACACTGGGTGATATTTCTGAAAGGGACTTGATATTTTCTGCCACTCAATGTACTTGACTGAGGCCAGTGGCCCAGGTGCAGGTGAGGTGGATAAAGGAGGCAGAAAAGCCAAAGGGCCAAAGGGCCAGGCAAGCTCAACCATGACTCAGGGATGCTCGGGAGCACGGTTTCCAGGAGAAGGAGCCAGCTGACTTTCGGTGGGGAAAAGACAAGGTAGTAGTCTGAATAATGGCCTCCGAAAATAACAGGTCCTAATTCCTGGAAACTATACATGTTCCCTTCTGTGGCAAAGACTGTGAAGCACCCTGAGATGGGGAGACTATTCTGGATTAGCCAGCTGACCCCTAAATGCACTGACAAGGATGGTCATCAGAGGGAGGCAGAAGGAGAAGACAGTGTGGTCAGGGAGGTAGATCCTGGCCTGAAGCTACCACAGGCCAAAGAATGTCAGCAACCACCATAAGCTAGAAAAGATAAGGAACAGATTCTCCCATTGGCCCCTGCTGGGAGTGTGACCCTATGAAAACCTAAATTTCTACTGTATGAAGCCACTAAGTTTGCAGAGATTTGCTATAGTGACCATTAGAAACAAGACACAGGGAGTGAGGAGTTACTCCCCGAGTGCTTTTGGGAATCACAATTACCAGTCTTGGTAAGAATGACTCAGATGGAAGGCACCTCAACTATCAAGGAGTTGAGGTCAAAGCTGGAGCCACATAGGAAGGCTAGATAACGATACTAAGTAACTGGCCAAAAATTAGGGAATGGGAGCTGGGTAAAAGGCCCAAGTGAGTCAATACAAAATGCATGGAAGAACTGCAAATCATAACCACTAAACACTGACACGCAAGGGAAGGAACTCTAAACAGTAAAGAGAGAAGAGATATAGCAACTCGGAGATGATCACTGAGTACCCAACCTTCTGGCCTAGGATAGTCATGTGATTTTAAGTGCCCATTGGATGAGGAAGAGAGGGATGGAAAACATTTACATGCCCGCTGGCACAATCAAGATGACTCGGGACTAGAACCATCAATCAAAGACTTCAATGGATGCAGACACGGGACATTTATGGAAATGAAACATGGAAGGCTAAGAAGCTGGCCAGGTGCTCTTCAGTCAAGACATCAAACTCAGTGAGATCCATTTCAGGAAGGTGGAGGCAAGGTGTGATATCCACAGTGACCTATACAACCCAGTAAGAAGGTGACGGAAAGAATCACAGTTGAAGATGATCAAGGGCAGACAGAATAATGAGGCAATGGTGGCAGCTTGGTAAATATTTAGAGGACTAGGCAAGTTTCTCACACAGGGAAGGAGTGACTGGTAGAGCATGGGGCAGCAGATGAAGGATAACGCCAATCTCGGAATACCAGACTGAAAGGAAAAGGGTGTGGTAGAACACAGAATGAGTGTGTCTCTAGCTCCATTGAGTTCAAGGCACTGGTGGGTCATGCCAGGGCTGACAGCCAGAGGCCAACAGAACGCTGGGCTCCGAAGCTCAGAATGTTCAAAACGTTTACATATTTGACAAAATTAGGTCACGTGCTCTTTCATCTCCTTCCTCCTGATCCACCACCATGAATGGAATCCAGAAAGGATCACAAAAATTTTAATATCCAAAACCAACATTTGTGAACTATTCTCATACCCACTCGTAAGAGAAGTCTCACACTGACAGCACTTAAAAGTAAATAAGTTATCAAAGAAGAGTGGCCAAGAATTCTTACCATTAGCTTTTTCCCTTGCCTGCCGGGTTGAGGACATTTGGTGGAAGGGACAAGAAAGAACAGCAATCTGTCAATCAGGGTGGGGGAGGAGGATATTCCATGGCGATCTGGGGTTGACCAGATGATGGAAAAGATGGCCCATTTGTTAAATCTGCAGACGACATCAAGTTGGACGCTGCCAGAGCAGCAAATGCAGATCCTACAAAGAGAAAACAAAAAACACTATGTTCACTAATATGGACCACCTGGGAAAGAAAGGGAAAAAAAGACACGGATTTATCTGCAAAAGAAAATGTATGCTTACCAGGGGCACACGCACACACACACACAAAAGACTCATTTGTGCCCTACAGTGGTAGAGGCTATACTCCTCCTCACCAAAACACTCCAGTGTCCAGTGCTATGGGCAGAATACAAGCAGCATCCCCTGCTAGCCCGAGACTCATCGGGATGAGAACCAGCTATGGGATGGAAAGGATTTGGAACTTCTCAAACACATCACATCTTCTGATTTTAATAGCCAACTCTCAGGAAAAATCCTAAACCAAAGAACTTGGAAATACTTCAGAGATGAAGTTGGGCTTATACAGCGAATATACTTCTCAAAATAGTTCAAAGAGAGACATCCAACAAGCAAAAGTCATCCTAAAATATCAAGCTCAATTTCATGGTCAATAATGACATCCAGTAGAGTTCTGTGGCATTCCACTATGAAAATAAATTATGGCTACCTAACAATTTCATTTTGGTCACTAATGCTGGAGGAAAAAAATAAAATAAAAGTGAAGTCACCAACAGGTACGTACATACTCTCATATTTTTAGTGCCTACCCCCCCATGACACTAACAATGACAATAACATTTATATAAATGTTTTGAAGGTTTCTTAAGCCCCTAAACATGGGGAGCTTTGTGTCAAAGAGCCAAAGAAGGTTTCTGAAACTAGGAAAGTAAATCAAACATTCTCTTGGGTTGTTTTCAGCCCCTGGTAAGGAACACAAAGCCAGGAGTCACTTCTACAATGGCCGAGACTGAGAGTTCTGAGGCTTGTTATTAATGGCAAAGGCAATGATACGGTTTCTGCATACGTATCAACAACACCTATAACAATCAAGTCCTACCTTCTTGTTAAAGATGTGCAGCCATCATATTGCACACAGAAACATGTACTGCTCTCCTATCTCACTTCCTCCTCTGCCTGCAGAAACCCTCTAAAACTAGGAGAACCACTTTCTTAAATTAAAAAAAAAAAAAACAAAGATGTCTAATATTTATTATGAATTTATTTAGTCATAATGGCCAACATTTATTTAATATTTAGGATGTACCTGGTACTATTTTAAGCCCGTAAATAACCTCACAAAATTATATGCAGTAGGTACTGTTATCACCAAGCCCGTGTTATGGAAAGAGAATCCAAGGCACAGGGAAAGTGAGGTAGTCACCCAAAATCACATCCGTAGGATGTCGTGGGGCCAGGACTTGGATCTAAGCAGTAGGATTCCAGTGTCCCACACTCAATCCGTATGCCCAATACATGTGCCAACACTACATCTCCTATTTAAAAAACAACAACAAAAAAAGTAAACTATTGTTTAAAGACAGTAAACACTGTCTATGACCTAAGTGTTTTTTGATTATTTCAAATATCTCCAAGAGTACCAGATACAAACAAACCAAAATAGCCACACACACACGCAGATTTTCTGAAGACAGTTTAAATTAAAAAGATTCCACTTGGATGTAGAAAAATTTGACCATTTAGAGTGACAAAAAATTATGAAATGAACTGTTATTGAAAGACAAATTGTAAGCATCCACTCTCGAAAAAAGCGATTCTCCTAAAAGACATGTTAATCTACATTTTAGAGTTTGGAATAAATACAGTGTTGCTTCTAAGATAACTTCAGGACTTATTTTGCACTTTATACTCTCCTAACCTTCCTCCCATCATCCCTGATTGCAGGCTAAATCTGAGTTTAAAAGAATTACACAAGATCCAGCACAGAATCATGATCATACAGGTTGAAACACCAATTTTTAATGAAAGTTGTCGTGTATTTGTGAAAAATAGATTTTAACTGAAGCCCTTCACATGTAACAATCCAATTAATTGTATTTTTGATTCTCCTAACATTTCTCTGGATCAAATGCTCTCAATTGGCGAGTTTTTTGTAAGACATTTATTTGCTGCCTTATTTCAAAACTTAGAGGAGAAAATGCCTCCAAACATAGTTCTTGAAAGACAGAGAAAAAAAGCAACCAAGGATTTTATTGATGAAAGGCAATTTTCCATGTGTTCTATTTCAAATATGGACAGAGGAGGAAATGATTTCAGATCCGATCTTGCATCATCCTGTGATAATCCAGAATTGACAATACAGGACACAAGTATTAGATCACATGGCTCTCTACCAGGACAAATCCAAATGGAGGTTTAGAAGTGGGGTGCTAGGAATAGCATTAAAGGCTTTATCAAGAGCTACTGGAGAAACTGGAAGCCACCAGAGCCCCACCATACCCTTATCCATTAAACTAGGTTCTAGTGAGTCCTTCCTTCAACAACATGGTGGGTGTGGGGGATACAACAGGAAATGCAGCCACGTTTTCCTCCTTCAGATCATACACCCTCCAACAGCACCTAATACCCACTGTAATGCCAATGTAGCTGAATAAATACAATCAACAAGGAAAGAGTCAATCAAGCTCTTATCTGCTTAGATCTATGCCTGCAAAAATTAAAAACAGGCTGGCTTAAGAGGTCATATTTTCATATTATTGCCCACTTTGGAAATGTTTCTTAATGCCTCATCCCAACACAGAACAATCTAAGACCATCTTTTCCAAACAGCATAAAACAGAAAATTAGCACACAGGGTAGCTGGTCGTGGGTTCTCTACAGGAAACAAAGATTCTGTGCCCCAAGTGGGAGACCATAACATGCTATGATCCTTCCTTCCTGGGAATGCACCATGTACATGAGTAAATTTAAGACTCTGGGAAGTCCACGGAAAGTTTGTGAAGTGCCCACATTTGTATGATCACAGAATGTATTTCACCTAATACTTTACAGGGGATTAAGAAATCAGTTTCAGAAACATTGTTCTAGATTTCAAAGCTTAGCAATAAATATACAAATCCATCCCCAAATTACCCTTAGTCATAACATACAGTCACAACTCCGATGAGCAAAGTAGATCTCTCATCTCAAAACTCCCTCACAGAAGCCTCTCCTCCAGTGAAATTAATGTCTTCATTTGCCCCATGGTTTTGTCCAGACCATTCCCAGTTGTAGAATTTCTGCCTTCAATCATTTTATTTAACTGAATCCCCCCAAATTCCTCCTATGTCTCTTCCACATAATGTCGTTTGTTCTTTCCCCTGAATAGGTTACCCAAATAAAAGAGCACTTGCTTATTAGGACTACCTACTACCTGTATTCTGAGTATTTTTCTCTATATTAGCTATATATATATTTACTATACATATTACCTGTATATTTACTATACAGATATCTGGTCACTCAACTACCTAAAGATTGGCTAAGAATAGGCTCTAAAAGCTCTTCATTTTTCTTACTGTACCTAACATTGCCCCAACAGAACAGATACCCTATACGTAGATGTTGATGGGTTAGAAAACCCTTGAGTAGCCACTCAAATGGTATTGCAAAGCTACACATGGTTTCAAGCATTAGTTAACAGACGGACACTAGAATGACTCAAAACACTTAATTGTGCTTATTTTTATTCTCCAGAAAATCTTTTGGCCTGGTTTAGGTGTTACCAAAAGCATATCAGCAACTTAGGCCTACAAATGGACATCTCAAAGGAATTCCTTAAAAATGACTTAATATACATGGAACACGATCGGACCTTTCGCCTGGGTGGCTCAGTTGGTTAAGCAGCTGCCTTCGGCTCAGGTCATGATCCCAGCGTCCTGGGATCGAGTCCCACATCAGGCTCCTTGCTCAGCAGGGAGCCTGCTTCTCCCTCTGCCTCTGCCTGCCACTCTGTCTGCCTGTGCTCCTTCGCTCTCTCTCCCTCTCTCTCTGACAAATAAATAAATAAGATTAAAAAAAAAAAAAGGTAGTAGCATCAGGATTTCCATCCCATCTGAGATCCTTAAGTCCATTCCCTACTCTCTACTCTGTACATCAAAATCCATAACTTCAGATATAGTTATGCTGTATATACACAGATCTTATTTTATCACGATATCCACACGGATTTCTCCCTTTCAGGGGACCTCGAGTGACACAAGCCCAGCTAAACACGTAGCAATGATATGCCCATCTCTACAGAAGAAAGAAGTTCACTTGTAGCACTATCCAATTTTAGCAAGCCAAACCAAGGAAACTCATTGAACTCTGAGGTGCAGAGGATTCTCAAAGAATACTGGATTTCAAAGTAACCGGATAATACACCTGGAGAGAATATAACATGTTTTTACCAGGATGACATCTGAAAGCCACTCGGGAAAACGACTGGCCTAATAATCAACGATTACATTTTCTTAACCAGGTAAAAAGATCAATATACCATTAAATATAGATGGGCTGAAACACTGTCAAAGCAGTTCATTATGTAATTCCAAAATTAGAATCACAGTTCTGTGGTTTCCATTACAGAGCATCCAAACTTCCATAGGAAGCTATAAGGACTGATTAAAAGTCCTGGAGCATGTGATCTAGGTGCAAATTTCTTCTGAGCTTCACAGAGTTTCTTCAACAGACAAATAGAGATAAAATAATGGCCTATTCCCCATCTGTACCCCAATGTTCATAGCAGCAACGGCCACGGTCGCCAAACTGTAGAAAGAACCAAGATGCCTTTCAACGGACGAATGGATAAGGAAGATGTGGTCCATATACACTATGGAGTATTATGCCTCCATCAGAAGGGATGAATACCCAACTTTTGTATCAACATGGACGGGACTGGAAGAGATTATGCTGAGTGAAATAAGTCAAGCAGAGAGAGTCAATTATCATATGGTCTCACTTATTTGTGGAGCATAACAAATAACACAGAGGACATGGGGAGATGGAGAGGAGAAGGGAGTTGAGGGAAATTGGAAGAGGAGTTGAACCATGAGAAGACTATGGACTCTGAAAAACAATCTGAGGGTTTTGAAGGGGCGGGGGGTGGGAGGTTGGGGGAGCCAGGTGGTGGGTTTTATGGAGGGCACGTTTTGCATGGAGCACTGGGTGTGCTGCATAAACAATGAATTCTGTTATACTGAAAAGAAATTAAATAAATTTAAAAAAATTTTTAATTAAAAAATAAAATAATGGCCTATTCCATTATGTTGTTGTGAAGTTTCAATATGACAATCCCAGGACACACTTACAACATTGCTTAGTACACACAGTATACAGTATCTATTAACACTATTACACTCCTATGAGCCCAGTAAAAGATTTAACCTGAAGGTGTGTAGTGCAATAACTAAGTAAGCATACATATAAACTCCCCTTGTGCTGCCCTTAATGTTAGACCATGCTGTTGTGTGGATTGCTTACTGCAGAAGCAACAGAAAGGGCTTGCTGTGGGGGTTTATTAGTAATACATACTTGCAATCCCTAGGTCCTACCTACCACCTGCAGAGAAGGTAAAATCAGAACTTTAAACAAACATCATCACTGGGAAACTCACTAGGCAATCTAAATTACAACTCTGCTCTGACCTATCTGTACAAGCTGTATGTTTGCACTCCACTGTCATCAATTTACACATCTGCTATGTCTTCATGTGGTTTTAGCATCATGTAGAAAACTTTGAACATGAAAGATATCAACATTTTTCTCTTTCCTTGATGAAAGGAAAGTCACAGAAAAAAAATTATGTTTTAATGGTTCT
This sequence comes from Taxidea taxus jeffersonii, assembly GCA_003697995.1. NCBI lineage: Eukaryota > Metazoa > Chordata > Mammalia > Carnivora > Mustelidae > Taxidea > Taxidea taxus. The sequence continues at coordinate 9,121 of ML103379.1, forward strand.
TTCATTTAACACGTTAATGAATGCTTTGTGCAAAAAAGGGGGAGCATACATTTTCATCTTATTACAGCTGAAAAACTCTTAACAATACATTCACAAGTTCTCCCATTATGAATAAATGTAAATTACTTTACCAAAGTCTTAATAGGTGTCATTTGAGGAAAGATCTCAAATTCAAACCTATTGGTAATATTTTCAGTTATTCATAATTTATTCCATCTTTCCCGATCTCTATTTCTTGGATTTTCTTTTAAGGAATTGTAAGCAATCTCTATATCCAACGTGGGGTTCACACTTACAACCCTGAAATCAAGAGTCACATGCTCTATTGCCTGAGCCAGCCAGTGGCCCTGGATTTTTTTATTTTATTTTATTTTTTTAAAGTAAACTCTATGCCCAACACAGGGCTCGAACTCACAATCCCAAGATCAAGGATCACATGCTCTCCTCACTGAGGAAGCCCGGCACCCCACACCTCTATACCTTAATTCTTTCCCATAGCTCACTATACCTCAAGATCAGATTTTTTTTATCTTTAAATCTCATACTTCCTTCATGTCTTAACTTTGTTGTAGTAAATGTGTATAAATTTTCAGTACTGTAAGTCGCTTTCTACAAGTCTCATTTCTCCCCTTTTCCTTTGAGAAGAATTGCTTGTTGGTGTTTAACGCTGGCATAAAGTGGAAATGACAGCGTAAGCGGCAAATGAAATCCAGCTTCAAACCAGCTAGTTCAAGCCAATACTCTCAATGAGGACATGGTCTCCCCTCCACAGATGGTAAGACTTAATTTCCACTCACTGTATTCACCCCACCACAGGGTTAAGGAACAAAACAGATTAAGTAGTAAACATGCAAAATGAAAATAGCTTTGGATTATGGCCTATATTGAAAATTTTCTCATTACACATATAACATATAAAGCATAAGTTCTCATTCTATTTGTGATGACACATGCGATGAAATGTAAGTATTTACTCACATATATAGAACCCAAAGCAATTTTACATCTTCTGTAATGAAATCTAGTGGTAATTCTATTATTTAAGAAAATGAAATTCTGAAATTTTATTTTGGTCTGATTAGCAACTTCTTAGTATTATAAAGCCACCTGAGTTTTGCAGGATGCCTGAGTGCCTTGTATACCAATGTCCTAAAAGGCCCAGAAATCATGGAATTCTGTATTTGTACTATCATGGCTATTTCTACGTAGTAATATTTCTTATAGGTAATCAGCAATATGTTAACTTTCCAAACAATGTTTGCTTTTAAAAGACCTTGGTATTTTTATTTGGACTTAGAGTTACAGTTCGCATAAAAGTAAGCATAAGATCATTCAGCGAAGTTTCTCCCTGAAAACACTGATCAACCCCAGGAGCACCTGGGGACATGACTCCCTTTCCAGAATTTGATAAAAAGCTGGTTTCATTTTTGAATCTACCTAAAAGTGGGAAGAGTTAATGAAGAACTAAAAAGGACACCGACATAGTTTTATCTCAATAGCAGTATAAACGGGGGAACTCAGCCTTAGTAAGGAGGCTCCGCCAAGCAGGTGGGGAAGGGTGGTCAGCGCTCTCTGGCAGTCTCTCGCCCCTCTGCTTTCCCGTGGAAAGGCTGCTGGCTCCATTTGCTCACTCTACAAACACAGGACCCCACATATGGCCTGTGGACCTGCCCATAGCTAAATGGAACAGGTCTGACACCACTTCACCTTTCTTTACAGAGGTCACTGACCTCAATTTTCATAATGAATCACTTTAGAAATGCCTTTGTTTCTAAATACTCCAGAAGAGGTCAGATTTGTCTGAGATAGCTCTTCCATTACTTAAAACTCACCCAGAGGGCCAGCTGTAGGTCAGATTGCCTGTTCCCTGTCTTCCTGCAGGACACCTGCAAAATGACCTCCCAAATCCTCTCCAACCCCCACGTATCCAATCGAGCTTAACCTCGTCCTTCCCACATCCCCAAGGATCCCTCACTACAGGCACTCACCCATCCCAGCTTTCTTCCTCTGTGCTACGGCAGACCAGCATTCCTTAAACTCGAAAAATGCACAAAAGTCCACTCATCCTCCCAGTTTTAACGCTTTTTAAATTAAATTTTCAAAGTATGAATCCAAACACCACTACCAATTAACTCCTTAAGCCTGTATGCAACTCTTAAGCCAAAATAAATGTATAAGATAGAGTCAAGAAAAGCTATAAAACCAACACAATTTAACAGTATTAACTGACTCAGAAAGAGGAGGTTGTGTTACAATTAATTTGTAACTTCCAGCCTGACTACCGGGCTAAGGCTACAGCCAAGAGTCTCTGAAGCGGAGAGGGCTTGCCTTACTCTGGGCAGCAGAGAGGCTCGATTCTCCTGCCACTTTTCCAATTAACCTATATCAGAAAAGGATGTCATCCAGCCTAATCATCGTAGAAACTCATCACATACAAATCAATGGTTAGCAGAAACCAGGACTGCTGCTTGGGGCAGGCACAAGTAGGAACACAGGTGCTGAAGCTCCCCGGGATGGTTTGTTACATGACCATCCAAATGATTCCGCATGGATTTAGACCAGGTGATTATTCTTACTGAAATGAACACGTGGCAGTTATAGGGCTCTGGAACAGAAGGAAATCCCCAAGAGTACATGCCGGGGACCAAAGACTACACAGCCCTACTGATGGACACCTCTCCAGATACAGTCCTCCGTCCTGACCCTCAGTCCAGCTACCATATGGCAAAGCGATAGGACGAGTCGATCCTTCCCATGGAGCCAAGCCTTCTTTTCCAAGAATATTCATCATATTAAAATAAATTCTTGGAAGAGACCGCAACGTCTTGAATCCACAGAGTATGTTTTTAACTCTAGAATCCCAGCATCATGGGGAGGAAGACAAAGAGGGAAAGAGGGAGAAAGCAAGAGGGACGGAGGGAGTAATAGAGAGAAAGAGAGGGAGAGCAGAGCTGGAGAGACTTATTTAGGGGCAGAGTTTTGAGCAGAAATTACTGAACTCCCACCGGTTCCCTAATACACGCACATTCCACATACATTTCTTTGCCCATCGATATCATTCCTATGGCGATTGCCAGCTTACGTGCACCTGATAATAAGAATCCACAACATAGCTTGTGCCCCACTCAGTTCTACACACTTCAGTCTAAAAAGTTCAAAAGCACCCGCCCGCCTCTCCTTCCCCTCCTTTTCCTTTTTCTAGAAAAGTACACAGGGGTCCTAAAGAAAGAAGCAGCCCTGAAAGAAAAAAGTTGTCTCTCATTATCCATTGCCGCTGCCGCTGTGGTGACAACCTAAAAGGCAGAACCGTGTTGAAGCTAGAGGCAGAACTGTCCGTCTGTCTGTCCCCAAGAGGACATGCGCAATCTCAACAATCTTCCTCCGTGTTTTCACCCCAGGTCAGCAGGAGGCTGCTCCCTTCTCAACAAACGTAACTCACCACCCCTTTCCCAAAATCTAGCACATGAGTCCGTTTGGAAGCCTACACCTTTCAAGAAAACCCAACCACGATGAAATCAAAATCAAGGCCAGCACCAGGAACAAGAGCTAACACGCGTCGCGCCTGGCGTGTGTTACACACGGGTCTTCACCTACATTTTCACACTCGGCCTCACAACTCAGAGGGATGCGATGCTGCTGTTCCAATTGAAATATTTACACACACAGCGATTCCCCTACGTTGGCACATTCAAGCTACTGGTCCCCAAAATGTCATTAGCATGCTCTGGCACGAAAGGGCAGTATTGAGGCTCAGTAGAATATTACCCAGGCATTCATCTGTAAGCGAAATGTGGTATTGAACAGATACCAGAATATTTAAGACACGTGCAAGAATAGAGAATTGTTTAAAAAAGAAAAAATGGACGTTCCATCAGTCTGCCAGGATGGCCATAACAAAATACACAGACTGGGTGTCATCAACAACAGAAATGGATCGTCTCAGAGATCTGGGGGCTAGGGGTCCAAGATCAAGGTGTCCGCAGGGCTGGTGTCTTCTGAGGCTTCTCTCCTCGACACACATACAGCTCCCCTCTTGCTGCCTCTCTCTCATGGTGGTCCCCGTGGTTTTGCTTTCCTGGTATCCCCTTTGTGTGTCCAAATTTCCACTTCTTAGAAAGACACCAGTCGGGTAAGATTAGGGCCCAAACTAAAAACCTTATTTAACTTAGTATCTCTTTAAAGACCGCATCTCCAATCAAGGTTACATTCTGAGAAACTAGGGGTTGAGACATCATCAACACATGAATTTGGAGGAGGGTGGGAACACAGTTCAAACCTTAACTGACACCCCTAATTCACAATCTACATCAGTTCAAGAAACTGACACTGGCCCTCCCAGGTCACGACCTTTGTCCCAGAGGGGCAACCATTCCAATGGTTTTTGTTTTCCATTTCTTGATAATTTTACCATCTTCAAGGTTTCTGAAACTATCCCTTTTCTTCTCTAGCAGAACAACTTAAAGCAATAAATTAGCCTCTGAGGAAAGCTATAGCTGCATCTCCCAGTCTTTGATACATTGGGTATGTATTATTAACACTTCAAAATACATTCTCTGGCCCATGGGTTATTTAGAAGTGAGTTGTTTAACTTCTAACCTTGGTGGAATTTTCTAGATGACTGTTACTAACATCTAACTTAACTTTGCTGTTGTCCGAGAACATATACTTTGAATGATTTCAATCCCTTTTACATTAGAGAAACGTGTCTGATGCCTATGGTCTTCATGTTAGAATAATGCTAGTAATAGCGTACTTTAACATAGCTGCATTCACTGTGGCTACGGGAATTAAAAACATCAGTCAGTTACAGGAATGCTTAAGTAAAGAGAAGCAAGCAAAAAAACAAAACTTCATTAGGTGGAAGTTTGGTTGCTACTTGAGGAAAATAGACAAAGTATTTTTAGTTTCACAAATATGTCTTATCTTAGAATTATAAAAAGTTTTAAAATAAACCATATAATTTCTAAAACCAAATTCTAATTGCTCTACTTCCAAAAGAGAAAATTAGGTGTTATTACTAGATCAAATAACTACCTTAAAACTTACCCTGGAGCAAACTGAACTAGAGTAGGATTTGAGATTTTTTTAAAGGACTATCCAGAAAATGACTGCCCAATCTCAAGGCTTACCTATCAAATTTATATAAAATAAAACTATAAACCTTTTCTTCAAAAACTTCCAAATATAAGAGAAACAGGCCTATAAAACTACTTTATTTCTAAATAGGATGTTACCTTTAAAATACTGCAAAACGTCTAAAAATGAAGAACACCTAATGCTTAGGGTCTTTCTTTAGCAAAGACGATGTAGTCAAGTATGGTTCCCCAAAGCTATTTAAACAGCAAGATTCAGAAGTAAACCTTATGCACATGAGTTCCTAGTCAAGGATTTAACCCACATAATATAAGTTCTATTAATCAAAGCAGCAAGGCAACATTCTGGAAGGAAGGGCTAGATAGAAATGCCCTGAGGTTTTTCAGCCCGGGGATAAACATGAACTAAAAGCAGCATAAAGGTTTCCTGATTGCTTTTTAGCACACAGCTAAGGAGAGAGGATTTCTAACGTCCAATTTTCAAATTTCTCTAAAAATGAATTTCGGTAAATACTATGGAAACATCACGATTAGGGCCAAAGTAGACCATGCTAACTACTCATATGTTTGCAATCACCTTTTAAAGTAAGACTCCGCAGATGCACCTTCTGGCCTGCTGCCTTCCAGCATGCTGTTAGTAATACTGTGTACACAGAGCTGGTGGCTTGACTGTGCTCATACTGGTTCAAACATTCCTCGGGTGAGCCTGTGTTAATGAAAAATTCTCCTTTCCAAAGATTCTTTTGGACCATTCTTACAGAAACCTTGTATCCAAGCCAGCAAATGGCCTCATGCAGATCCGAAACTGTACATTTTTCAGGCATTACACTAGATTTTCTTATACCGTTCCCTATTAAAATGGTTTAAATTCCAAACCACGCCTTGGGAAACAGAGCAGACATGATTTTGAGGCTCTCTGCAGCATCTGGCGATGGGGCAAGAGTGCTGAAAGGAACAAACAGAAGTAGTTTTCAACTCTTAGGTTGGAGAAGCAAATTGACCCTTACTGTGGGAACAAGGAGTAAAGCCTTTTGTTATCATTCAGCATGAAGCGTTCTTAGGGCAATTTTGATTTTACAAAATTAGGTTTTGCCCTTAGCCTGCAGGTATTTCCCTCCTGCATTCTGGATTAATCCACCTTTATAGCTAAGTCCTGTCAAAATGACAAAGGAGAATTGATTTCTTCTGGTGAGGTATCCTTATCAATGGAAACTTGTGTGCATTGATTGATGGGGTGTTAAAGGAAAGGACCATTAATTGATTTATAATAAATATAGCACAATCTCCACTTATGACCAGTGATTGATAAAGGCAGTTTTTTCTTCATTGGTAAATTTCTTCATACTTAAAATGTTTGAAAGCCGTCCAACTCAACCATCACTCAACTCATTAATGTAACAGCTTTATTCATACAATTCCCACGGACGTGGCCCAGATGAAAGGTCGCACAGCATGGTCATCCTATTAAAGAAGTAAAAAATTTTAAAGTCAAATGGAAAATGTCATTTAAAGTTACAACGTGGCGTAATAGAAACCCCTGTGGGTCTGCAATCAGGTGATTTAAATTCGAGTTCCAGCTTGCCCTTTATTAAGTATTTTACGAAAGTGGTCTGGGTCTCAGTTTTCTCCTTTCCAAAATTTGCACCACCACCCCTCCACCTTGCAGAATCATTGTAATAAATGAACAACACATGAAAAACGTCTGCTACATAGCATAAAGAATTAAATACCCCAGTGTTCCTTGCGTTACTGTTTAGCGCAAACTTTAAGGGCAATTCAGTTCTTGTTTATGTATGTTCACATTAACAAAGTAAATGTCCCACTGAAAGGGCTCCTCTGAAGCTCTTCTTCACTTAGGGGAGAAAAAAAATTCCAACTTTTTTTCAAAAATAAAATCGTGTGATTACAGTATTCTTCATACACTGCCTTTCACATTGGTGATTTTGCTTTCATAAAGAAAGAAACAGCAACACTAGATTTTTAAAATGCATTTATAATATTTAGGAATACCTTCCAAAGCTCTTCTAATTACTTGGATGTCAACTATTCTGATTTATAATAGTAAACACACCTCATTGCAACTAAGGATGTAGGACAACTTTTGCAAAAATGAGGCGAGGCACCAGAAAGGCAAGGTGCGTGCGATCTGGACTCGAATAAAAGTTAATTGCTCTTACACATCCCTTCTTATAAATACTGATGGAGAAACAGAATTGATGCCAGAATTGATGATGAAGATCAAAGATCCCACTGTCAAAAAGACAGGGAAGAAAAAGAGAGAGAGAGAATCCAGGAATACACTCCACCAGCACAGTTACTGGCAGACAAGACTCTTCGCAAACTGTTGAAAGAATGGTCTGTGACAACTCAGAAAAGAAAGCAACACTCCTGACACACAGTGTGGGCTCAATAGGAACAAGACAAACCTCATTTTCTTCTCTGACAAGGCTAGTGGCCTGGCACATCAGGGAAGTACACTGAACAAAATACTCTTGGACTTGAGGAAGAGACCGGACAAAGGCTCTCGTGACAACTTAAAGGACAAGGTATAAAAATAGGTGCTGAATGCTAGGGTACTTTGTGAAACCAATAAACGGTTGATCCAAAATGGCATCAACCTCCACTCGATGCTATGACCTTCCATGGGAGGGTCCCCAGAGACAGGGTTTTTTGTCCTTGCACCTTTTGCTACACCATTTTTAAAATTTTTTATGTTTGATGGTAAAATATTAAAAGTAGTTTCGGGTGTACAACATAGTGAGTCGACAATTGTGTACACTGTGAAATACCCATTACTATACTGTATTACTTACAATGTTTTATAATTTTATTTTTTATTTAAATTCAATTAGCCAATATATAGTACCTCATTAACCTCATATGGAGGGCTCAACAATTTATCAGTTGCAAGGTGTTCTCCACAATGTACAATATTATTGACTCTATCCCCTATGCTGTATTTTCCTTCCTGTGACTTCTTTTATCATTGGAAGTTTTTTCCTCTCAACCCTCTTCAGCCGTGTCACCCCTTCTGCCATCCCTCTCCCCTTTGGCAACCACCAGTTTGCTCTAAATAGGTGTCAGTTTCACTTTGTTGCGGTTGCTGTTTTGTTTTACTATCAACAACATATAAGTGAAATCACATTTATCATTCCCTGTCTGGCTTAATTCACTTAGTGTAATAACCTCAAGGTCCTCCACATCACAAATGACAAGATTTCAATCTTTTTATGGCTGAATAATAGTCCACTGTGTGTATCTATATCACATTTCCTTTTGTTGGTTTTCTTTTTTTTTTTTTTTTTTAAACTTAAGTAGGCTCCATGCCCAGAGTGGGGCTTGAACTCATGACTGCGTGATCAAGAGTCACATGGTCTATTGACTGAGCCAGCCAGGCCCTTCTACATTCCCTTGTCTTGGATTTCTGACTGATACAGGCATGTGAAATACCCAAGGACTACAGAACGTAGTGGCTTCTCTGTCATCAGCCGTTCCCTCATCCTGGTTTGGGCAACATCTGGAAGAAATGTTATCAGTAGAAAAAGTGATTCATCCATCAGATGCAATTATGTAAGGTCCTTTCCCACCCTGGGGGTACCATTATTCTACTACAAGGCAGAGGTCGGTTAAATAAACCTATGTTGAGAGTAAAGGCTCACAATTTGTGCACGTGGTCTCTACAGCATTCAACAACACAAATCATGGATGGGGCACCTGGGTGGCTCAGTTGGTGAAGCATCCCACTTTGGGTTTCAGCTCAGATGGTGATGTCAGGGTCTTGGGATCAGCCCCACATCAGGCTCCACACCCAGCACGGAGTTGGCTTCAGACTCCCGTTCTCTCTCCCCGCTCCCTCCCACTCACTCCTCACGCTCTCTAATAAGTAGATAGATTTTAAAAATAAAATCATGGAAACAAAATCAGAATTCTAAGTTTTAGAGTTCAGTAGCGATTTGTAAGCTTAAAACATGCTCCCCATAGCCATAAAGAAATAGAATTTTTTTCATTCAAGTGGTATACCTACTAGACTCCCCAACAGCACAGGCAGCACTAATGAAAAGTCTATTATTGCTCAGAATGTAGAAAACCCAATGACATCTCTGATACAAGGGGGTAGAAATGGTAACATCTCCCCCAGGCTTTCAACTCATGGGGGCTGGGGCTAAAACCCTCTCCCTCCTTGCTCTAGTGAAACTCCATCAGGAAGCATCATTTTTCCTGTTCCTGCCCTACCATCTGAGAGTCTGGTACAACAAGAGGGAGAATCACAGAGGCATTTGGCATCAAGACTGTGCAAACCCTGCAAAGGAGCCCACTCCTCATTCTTGTTCTGACCAAGTGCCAATCAAGCACAGACGTGCAAGATCAAAGGCAAGAGACACTCATCCAAGTCAACCAAATGGAGGGTTATGGCAGCCCACCATCACAACAAAAACCAAGAGAACTTCTCCAGATAATGAAGGGAAGATCCCTCTTTGAACATATGTTCGACTGCCTATGCCAGTAACTTCTACACTCGTCAAAGTGTACATGCCCCTTGGCATCTAAATATCATACTATTGTTTCAACTTTCATCGCACAGTTTTCTGCTTTCCAACCAATGCACACCCACTGGAGTTTTTGCCTCATGAGCTCTTCAACTTCAGAACTTTTACAGACCACATTACATGCCAGACGGTAGTCTGCTCTTCTCATCTTAAAATGTGTCCCAACTTCTATTTCTGACCTGTCCCCATGGTTTCCTTTGTCCCAGCTTCCGGTGACCAACCACTAAAGGCAAAACTCACTAGGTGAACAGCCCTGGGGAGAGGCGGGGGCTAACATCAAAACTACCAAAGTCTAATAGTCTAGGGTTTGTGGTATTCTCCCACAAGATTTAGTCTAACAGCTTACACTGGAACAGTTTAAATACCTCCTGCTCGTGGCATGGCACCAGCGGCCGCCATATGTACACGTCCCACCTGCCAACCCGTTTGATGCCAGTAAGAATCTGTAGATTAATGAAATTCTCTACCAGTGCAGCAGGCATGCCCACAGCTTTATTCCTTGTACCATGATATTAATGCATTTCAGGCTCCGAGTTTATGGCCTGTGATTTCTTTTTTTTTTTTTTTTCTTCCTGGATGGCTGAGTTACGCCCACCAAGACAACCTAACCTCCAGACAGCAACCCCAATGTGAGAAGGATTTTCTGATTATGTCATCGAACAGGAAACCTCATGGAGCCTCTAGGATTAATGTATTTTTCCACTGGAGCTGAAGGCAGGCAGGATGTAGTCACTACAAGGGAGAGAGGGAAGGGAAATGTTGGTAGGGGTGGAGGTGGTGTCACGAACATGACATTTAAAGAAGTCACTCGCGTGTATTCCCATCTTCAACCTCCACGCAAATGAAGATTTTAAGACTCCAGTTGAATGTGGAAAGAAGCAAGTTATAGAAGCACTGGATGTGAACATACCCCACAAAGTGTTTCTCTAGACCGCGACACCGTCTCTTGCTCCAGATGGCATGGAAACTAATTTATGAATGACACAAGTTCAATGGGTGTATGGCAGCTGTTCCGCCCCAGCTCTCTGGCCACCCACTTCAGCAGACCTGAGAGCTTTCAATCATCTCTTGTCTCTCGGGGGGCCTCCAAAGAGCATCAAGAACATGTGGACAATATGTTCCCAGAGAGGGACTGGCCAAGTAGGAAAGATTAGAAAACTGAGTTCAATGGAAATGGAAAATACAAATACATGCCCGTTTTCTCCAAAATCCAGAAGACCCAGTAGGGAGTAAGAACAAAGACCTTCTGAGTTTTCACGACCAAACTCTGTCCGATCTCCTTTTTCCTCCCCCTTTCTCATAGGTTCTCACCAGCTTAGCTCACACCAAGTAAAGTGGGTAGAAGATTTTCTCACTCTCTTTTTAAAACCGTCCATATTGTGCTTGCCCCTCTCCCTTCATCCGTTCCTATCACCCCTTACATTGAAAAAGCCTTGCAGCCCAACCATGAGCCAACTGCTGCTTTGAAACCTAGCAGCGCCTACTTTTAATTATTGCTCCAAGCTTCCTGGCAACACAAACAAATCTTCAAGTCCACCACATCGCAAAATACACACGTTCTGCCCTCTTATTCGGGAAAGACGGCTCCTGCTCAGTTGCTACTCAAGTCTAGGTAAGTCCTTTACAAAAAGAGAAAGATGAGTGGAGGGTGGATTATATTTAGTTAAATTCTTAGAGTTCCCCAAACTGATTTATAAAACCAGCTACAACCTAAACAACTGGACGCTTTCAAAATGGCCGATTTTAAGTGTGGCAACCACAACAGGTAAGGTTACAATTTAAGCAGAGAGAAAACTTTTAGGATAGTAAATGTTGTGAAGCCATCTGCTGGACTGAATCCTTGGCGTGCATTCTTGGCTGACTACAAAAGCTAAGTGCTAACCCGACCAGGTCTGAACTGGATAGAATGTAAAGGAGGATAAACAGTGGCACCCTTCATAAGCTCCCGAGCTCAGGAAACTGAGATTATATTACTGGAGGCTCTAACCCACCCATCCATTCCAGTTTCAGTCTTTTCCATAACTAGATCTCCTCAAGGAGGGGGCCATCTAGGGCCACCAAGGTAAGTAACAGTTCTGGCACCCTGACGATATCATGGGGTCTATCTTAAAAAAATTAAATAATAAAAATTTAAACATTTTTTTAAAATCTTAATAAAGCACCAAACATCATATTACGATTACAGCAATGAATTTTAAGTGAAGACACTTAGAGTCACAAGAGATTCTGAAGAACCACTAGTGCTAGTTGGAAAGAAAATTATCCTCCATGTTTGTCATCAATTTCCTTTGAAACCTTGGATGTATGCTTCCCTAGTCATTTTTTATTGTCATTGAGCTAATTTTGTAGTTTTCACATTATCTTTTTACATTTGTCTACTCAATGAGAAAGCAGAATTAGCAAAAAATTATCAAATATCATGTGCTTGGAGGGTGCAAGATCAAGAGAAACATTAAACCAACCAACTTCTGCAAAAAAAAAAAAAAAAAAAACGTCTTTTTTTAAACACATATTTTCTGTACTTCCCGTTCACTAGAGACAAAAAATCAGAAGTAGAGAGTAGAGTTTGTTTCAAGTCGTAGAGGCATCTGGAGCGCTGAGCAGTTGATGCAGAGATCTGGCAAGTGTTAAAATTATTCTGAAGATCCTATAAGGATTAAATTTCATAGCAAAGAAATTTTATTCACTGTGCAAAATATCTCTAGTTAAACAAATTATTCAAAACCTAAGACTGAATACATTCAATAAAGCTGTCAAAGAACAAGGATCTGTTGTCTCTTTTCTTTGCCTCAAGGAACTTGGACAGACAGCCACCAGACAGTCTGCTGAACTCCCCGAGGCCCTCAAGGGTGAATTTCTGTAGGACAATCTGCAGACTACAAAACGGACTTAAAGCAGCTCTGTAACTTAAGACTCCCCAGGTTCGGATTTTATACCAAAGTAGTTTGAGTCTATGGCTGCTCCTTACCAGTTCACACAGCAAAGATACAACCAATCAAAACCAGCAGGGCAATTTATCTAATAAAATTATAGCTATTCAGAATAACAGATTCTGAAACAAGCTTTAGTGACGGCGGCCAGTGCTGTTACATATGCTGGAGCAAGTCACGTAATACAGAGCTGCCTATGTGCAATTAGAAATATCTGCCAGAACTTCCAAAGCACATTCTTCATACCATAAGCTCTTCTGGCTGGAAGAGCTGGCTACCTTTTATGGCAAGCACCCAATTCATAATGTTTTTAATCCAAATAAACAAATTATTAAAAGCAGATCATCACTACCCAACTTCCAGACTGAGCATAGAGCTACAGTAATCAAGACAGTGTGGTATTGGCAAAAGAATAGACGAACAGATCAATGGAACAGAATAGAGAGCCCAGAAATAGACCCACATAAAGACACACAACTGGTCTTTTTAACAAAGGAGCAAAGGCAACACAATGCAGAAAGGCGAGTCTTCTCAACGAGAGGGGCTGGGACAACGATATCCACAAGCAAAATAAAATGAAATAAATCTAGGCAGACCTTACACCATTCACAAAAGTTGACTCAAAATGGGCCACAGATCTAAGTTGAAAATGCAAGGGTGCCCGGGTGGCTCAGTCCGTTAAGCATCTGCCTTCAGCTCAGATCATGATCCCAGGGTCCTGGGATGGAACCCCATGTTGGGGCTCTGCAGGGAGTATACATCTCCCTCTCCTTCTGTGTGTGTGCTCTCAGTAAATAAATCAACCTTTTTAAAAAATAAATTGAAAATGCAAAACTACATACTCCTAGTAGATAACACAGAAAAAAAAATCTACTTGATCTTGGGCATGACTATGACTTCTTAGACAACAAGGTGAAATCCATGGAAGAACCAATGAGCTAGGCTTGACTAAACTTAGAAACTTTTGTTCTGTGAGAGAAAATATCACAAGAATGAGAAAACAAGTCGCAGGCCAGGAGAAAATATCCACAAAAGATATATCTTACAAAGGACTGTTATTCAGAATATACAAAGAACCCCAAAACCTCAATAATAAGAAGGCAATCTGCCAAAAATCATAACAGACCCATTACCAAACATGATGAGCAGATGGAAAATAAACATACAAAAAGATGATCTACATACGTCAATAGGAAATGCAAATTAAAGCAATGAGATACTACACATCTATTAAAACGGCCAAAATCTGGAACACCAAATGCTGGCAAGTATGTGGAGCAACATGAACGTTCCATTCACAGCTTAGAAAAATAAAGATTCCCTTACCATACGATTCAGCAATCATGCTCCTTGGTATTTACTCAAAGGATTTGAATACATTTAACCACATAAAAGCTTGCATACAGATGTTCATGGCAACTTTGTTCTTAACTGCCAAAACATGAAGGCGACCAAGATGTCCTTCAGTAGGTGAATGGATTAAAAATGAAAACAAACCAAAAAAACAAAACAAACACCAAAAAATAATTTCGGTACATTCAGACAATGGACTATTATACAGTGCTTTGAAAAAAATAGACAAAAAGGAGTGATCAAGCCATGAAAATATATGGAGACGACTTAAGCACGTGTTACCAAGTGGAAGAGGCCAATCTGAAAAGGTTACATAGTATATAATACCAACTATACCATATTCTGGAAAAGAAAAAACTATGGCGCCAGTAAAAAGATTAGTGGTTGCTAGGACTGGGGGGGATGAATAGGTAGAACTCGGAGGTGTTTTAGGGCAGGGGAAACACTCTATATATCATAATGGTGGATACTTATCATTACAGCTTTGTACAGACCCATAAGAGGTACACCACCAAGCATCTAGGAGCAGTGACAGAACCTATGGATTCTGGATGACAATGATGTGTCAATGGAGGTTCCTCAATTGCAAAAAATGTACTACTCTGGTAGGAGAGGGTGACCATGGGGTCAGCTATGCCTGTGTGGGGGTAGAGGGTATGTGGGAAATCTCTGTACCCTCCCCTCAATTTTACTGAGAATCTTAAACTGCTCTTAAAAATAGTCTTGATTTTTAGTATCATAAAAACAGTCTTTAAAAAATCATTAACACAACCCTTGATCATCACTGTCCAACAAAACTTTTTGGGATTCTAGCGATGCTCAACATCCCCACTTTCCAGCCTGGTACTCCCTAAGCATTACCTGGCTACTAAGCATTTAAAATGTGGTTATTGCAACTGAGAAACTGAATTTTTTGTTTTACTTAATACTAAGAGATTTTATTTTATTGGACAGTAACTACCATATTGGACAGTATGCTTCTAAAAGATTCAATCAGTAGGGAAAAAAGAAATCAACATTGGAACCCTGATCCAACAGTCTAGAAGAATTTTACAACTGGAATTACAATTTCAACAGACCAAACATGCAATGGTCTCCCCACATCTGAAGCAGATACCTTAGGAACCAAGGTAGAAACTACTAGGGGTCACCAATCTGGCAAAAAAATATATATGTGTATATATATATATATATATACACATATGTGTATATACATACACACACACATATATGTATATTTTTTAAATATTGTGTCATTTTTTATAAATTATAGTATTTTTCTTCACACAGGGTTAGTATCCAAAAAAAAGACAATGAATTAAAAATGGAATCAGGAACACAAGTATTTTAGGAAGTATTTCCAACATTTACAATTGAAAAAAAAAATTCATCCTATACTATCTGTATTATTCATCCCTAATTTTAAGAATGGGAAGACAGAAAAACTCTTTGTCTAATACCTCACAATTTGCATTCTTGTACCTTGATAGACATAACAGTGAGTTGATTTTGTCAGGTGTAAACAGTGTTTTCGCACTTCCTACAGAAGTGCGCCTTCGTTATTATTCAACATTTAATTAAGTCATAACACCAGAAAAGAGCTGGTAGTGAGTTACAGCATACACGCTCTACACGGCTACCAAACTACAGAAAGACAGTGTTGGATCCTGAACCTATAAATAAGACGTCAGGCAGACTATTCTGGTGTTGACAGAAATGAGCCAAGGACCATGGTCAAATACAGACACAACTGGACGGTGGTTCCACCACTGTATGGGACTGTAGGGCAGGCACATCTCTTAAACTTCGGTTTTCTTATCTGAAAAATGGGGACAATACTAACTTAAATCAATCCCCAAAGGATGTCCTGCAGAGAGACAGCCAACAGTAAGTGTATACTCCCTAAGTCATAGTGTACTAAGACTGTCTTTGGCTATTTCAAGTTACAAAAACACTGAGACAGTTGCCACCCCAGTTCTTTTTTTTTTTTTT
>ML103379.1:25435-40734 GCA_003697995.1 Taxidea taxus jeffersonii
CGGGGCTCGATCTCGGGATCCTTAAGAAAACAACCTAAGCCGAAGGCAGAGGCTTAACTACTGAGCCACCCAGGTGCCCCTATCACCCCAGTTCTAAGTCATTCTTGGCCATGTATGGACAAGTGCTAAAAATCCTATCCAGGTTTTTGTGTTTTGGGCTTCTTAACTTCTTTATCTCATTGGATAAGTGGTCCTTTTGATGCATCCTGTTCGTTCCCTAATGTCCAAGACACTGCTATTTTTAAAAGAGAGTGAAGGAAATAACCACTTCATCTAACAGTCTTTCCAATTCTCATAAGCCTGCTGTTTCTATTTTCTCCGATATACCAGACATTAGGTGAACTTTTGGAAGACAAATCAATGAGGCAAGAAATGGACAAAAAATAAATCATAGATTCTGAATGATTTCAAGTTGAAGAAACCTTAAAGACCATCGAGTCTAATCTTCTAATTTTGTTTTTTGGAACCTAGATCCCGAGAGGGTACACTGTCCCAAATGCATGTGCTCTTCTTGTCCTGGAACTGTGCATCAGAAGTTGATACTGAGATTTACTTAGAGCTCAGTACTTCTGTGATCTTAGTGCTGATTAGAACTTCTTAAGTGATGATAATTAAGTTATAGCAAATGATCATGGGTACATAAGAAAAAATGAGTGCTAAGAGTAGACTACCATTACACTTAGATGAGGTTTTTCTGAGGATGTAAGTAAATGTAGTCAATTGTTTGGATGAACCCATGGAAGAATGTATTACCCCCCTCCAAAAAAAGAATACAGAAGGATCTGTAACCTGCTGGATATTAGAAGTTAAACTTACCTCCCTTTCCTTTTATATTAAATATAAATCTAAAACGACACTTACTCACTGTCGAGCTCGTGTTCCTTCCACTTGATAAACTGACTCCCGAGAAAGCCTAGAAGAAAAAAAAAGCCAAAAACCAAGTTATCTAGCTTGTAAACATATCTAGTGAAAAAGTTTAAGGAAATCTTGAAAACCACTGGCTAAAATACATTTGAGATGTTATCAATGATCTATTTCCCATGGCCTGATTCAACTGGATGGGCTTCCCAGGTGGAGAAGCAGGAATGAAAACCAGTGTGACGTGAAGAAGAACTTGGTGGGTCTTGGTCTCCTCAACACGCACGGACACTTTCCCATCTTCTGCCATCTTTACTATCCCTTGTCTTTGGGAACAGGTTCCAGAGCCTTTGGATCATACTGGAAATCCCACCCTCCTTTTCTGCTATTTATTCCCAAATTTCAAACGCATACCACTTTGATCCACCATCACTGAACAGCGGAAAGAACACAGGGTTTAGAACCAGATGGACCTTTGAAACTCAACTCCCTCAAACTCTGAGCTGGATGAGATAAATTGCAGTTTTCTCTTGTAAAATACGAGTTTTATGTCACGGAATAATCAGAAGATTAAAGGAGCTAGCACGTGTAAAACATACAGCACAATGTGAGAGACAGGATGCACCGAAAGGGCAATATTATTGCCATATTCAGCAATGACAGAACAGTTACTCTCTTGACAACATTTCAGAAAATGAAGAAAACCATCCTCCTTCCTTCAAGGGGCATTCAAGTCAAGAGGGGAGGGCCAGCATATTCAGAGTGCGGTGAGTGGTGCTACCTACAGCAGAAACCACCCAAATAAAGGGGGTAGCAAGAAAGGAGGAGAAGTTCAAGGGGAGGGTGGGTTACATGTTAAATGGAAGAGCAGGAGACACTGCCTGGGGTCACCAGGACCTGATGGCAGAGGTGCAGGCTTTTTTAGGGTTACAAAGAAGCAGAGGGAGGCCAGGGATGGGTATGCACCGGGAGGCAGCCAAGCCTCTGGCAAGGTTGCATCTGTGGTTCCTAAAAGCAGAGTCACATGGCCACAGCAGGATAGTAAATAAGGACTAAGGTCCTGGTGATGGACAGGGCAGCTCAAAGGCTGGGCGGGATCTGGGGCAAGGCTGAAGGAAAACTGAAAGCCAGGTATGGAGTGGCCATAAGAAAGTACTTTAAGAAGGTCTATTTGATCCAACAAAAACAAAAAACCTAATTTCATGGAGCTACTCAGGTCCTTCCTCATAATGACTACCCCTAAGGTGATTCTTCCAGGTATAAAACACAAAAGCCTATGGAGACAGATTCTTGTACTCTACGTGGCTGCATTTCCATCTTCAGAAGGCTCTTGCCCTCACTGCTCGCTCTCCAGGCAGCTGCTGCATATTCTGAACAGCCTAAGGGCTCGGTGCCCGCCTGGGCAGGCTGAGTTCCAACAACTCGTCAGCCTCGAAAAGACCTCTAAGTCTCCCTCGGTCATTCTGGGCTGTTGTAGCAAAGTAGACAGATGCAGCCTTCGTTTTTATAGGGCTCACATTTCAGGCCACAAGTGGGAAAAAGGACAGAGAGCAAATGTTAGAGGAATAAATTCAAGATGATGTCAGAGACATAAAGAGATTTTCAAATCTCCAGGTGAGGGCCCTCTGGACTGGGGACGATCAGGGACGGTGAAATCTAATCTGAAGAAGACAGAAACGCTGGGCACCATCACCAAGGAGAAAGAAATCACCCTTGAAAGAAATCAAGGAGGGCAGCACAAGAGAGAGTACCTATTACACGTGGCAGGCCCTGTGTTTGGTACCTCACGTTCATTACCTCCACAGTCTTCCTAACAGTTCAAGTTCTTGCCATTCACACTCTGGGGATGAAAAACTAAGTTCATGAAAGTTAAGGAAGCTGTCCAGCAGAATAGGTAAATCATGGTCACATCCAAAACTGGAGTCCAGGGAAAGCTACTGACTAGGAGGAGCCTGCAACGGAGTTTGCTAAACAGACAGTGAGTGGTAACCCAGGCTTGCATGGGTGAGTGACAAGGGGAGGGAGCAGGAGCAAGAGACACACAGAGGAGACACTACCTAGTAGTGGTGAGGATTTGGTGACAATGCCATGGGGACCGATGAGCCAGGAAGCCCAGGAGAACGCAGCTGACACTGCAGGAAAGAGGACTCCCAGGAGTCCTGGAAGTCAGCCCAAGACCAAGAGCAGTGACCTTCTAGAATGTGTTCAGCTGATGGGGGCTAGGTAGGCAGGGTTAAGAAGCCCTGAGAGGTGAGTGGGAATACACTGAATCCTGAAGGCACAACTCTGGGATCACTCGGCCACATGGGCACCCAACATCACTATGGTCTCTGGTGGGACAGGAGTGCCTAGACTGGCTACGAGAGCAGATGGACAGCTCTCCACCCTTCAGGAAACATTCAAGGGTTCCCTCTGCCACGCACTAACAGGATTAGTCACACAATCTCTCTCTCTCTCACACACACACACACACACACACACACACACTCCCCCACCCCTCCTTTTGTTGAAGCCAATGGCCCCATCACCCAAACGAACAGCAAAATGACACGTTATTCCAATACAAATGCACTGAGCTAAAATGCTATGAAATCGTGTGGGTTTTGCCGTTAGGTTCTTCAACTGATGTCACTAAAACAGAGGAGTAATTCATGGAATTATTCCCTCATGAGCTCTGCTGTCCGTCTGAAACAAGGAAGAGCCCTCATTTCTGTCCCCAGACCAACGTACTTGGGAGAAATCAGATGGGTTCAAGAGAGCAAAACCCAAGTTTCAGCATGCACGTGGGGAGAGGGAGAAAGTGCAAGTCGCTAATGAGTAACATCCTGCCCCTCAACCCAAGCCGGACCTCCCCCCATCTGGCTTTGGTAGAGGGGCCACCATAGCAGTGAGGACAGACCCCAGACCCCTCTCTCCTGCTCTGGTAAACCAGCAATGCTCAGCAGTCTAGCCCTTCAATAACGTGCTAATATGTGACCATTACTTTGTGCAAGGACCATGGTATATCTTTTAAAGTCTCTATCAACCACCACTGAGATGCAGGGAAATGACTGCTGGAAACGACCCCAATGCCAACTCCCACCATTATTAATAAGAAAACAATATGCCCCTCAGGAGGCTTTTTCCCCATCACAGGCTTTGGCAGGTGAATCATTCTTTCTGAGAACTCCCGTAACAAAGGAAGCCCATTTCTTCTGAAGCCTAAGCAAATCAGAAGTCTACTAGGAAAAAAACAAAACACCAAGATATCAGAAGTATATAGCCATTATGGGCATTGTTTTTGGCAAAAGGCATGGACTAGGGGTTAGAAGACCTTTTTTCAATTTGAGATTCTACCCCCAACTCTGTACTCTTCAGTGAGTGCTTTGACCTCCCTGGGAATTGGTTTTATTTATACAATGTTGGGATACCTGAGATTATCCTTAAGATTTCTTCTTATATGACTATTCCATGGTCAAAGGATGTTACTACCTAAACAACTGCTAAACCCACAATTTCTATAATTATTTCAGAATCATTTTATGCATCATTTGTACTCTTTGCCTTCATCTTCTATATGCTCCCAGTATTAACAAGAATACTGGAATCTGTGGAGAGTAATTTGAACTGTAAAATGGTCAGATGATAGAACGGAAACACAGTTAAAAGTCTTAGATGGAACTTACTAAAATAATGCTGGTTTTCTTGGGGCACCTGGGTGGTTTGGTGGGCTAAGCCTCTGCCTTCGGCTCAGGTCATGATCTCAGAGTCCTGGGATCAAGCCCCACATCAGGCTCTCTGCTCAGCAGGGAGCCTGCTTCCTCCTCTCTCTGCCTGCCTCTCTGCCTACTTGTGATCTCTCTCTGTCAAATAAATAAATAAAATCTTTTAAAAAAATAATAATGTTAGGGACGCCTGGGTGGCTCAGTTGGTTAAGCAGCTGCCTTCGGCTCAGGTCATGATCCCAGCGTCCTGGGATCGAGTCCCACATCGGGCTCCTTGCTCGGCAGGGAGCCTGCTCCTCCCTCTGCCTCCGCCTGCCTCTCTGTCTGCCTGTGCTCTCTCGCTCTCTCTCTCTCTAACTAATAAATAAATAAAATCTTTAAAAAATAATAATAATAATAATAATGTTGGATTTCCTGCTTTAAAATATAAATTCAACACATCCCAAATCAGGCCTTCAGTTGTATTTTGAAGACACTAATAAACTCTCAAAATTTGTATGAAAAGCTTCAAAGATACCTAAGTCCATCCTGAAAAAGAAGAACAATAAGGAGGACTTACACTCTGATACACTACAGAGCTACAATAATGCCACAGTGTGAGTGCAGTTAAAGAAGAAAGAAACCAATGGAGCACAAAGGTGATACCAAGGAGACAGAATCACCCTATGAAAAAGAACTGGATTCCTACCATATAGAGAGAGAGAGATATATTGCGTATATATATATGAATTCCAGATGGGTTAAGACCTAAACATGAAAGATTAAACTATAAAATATAATAGATAACATAAACTTTATAACAGAGGGATAGGGATTAATTTATTTCACAGAGCCCCCAAAGTCAAGTCTTGTTGAATTAACATGAAAGATTTTGATTCACTAAAAGAACATGATAGACAAAGGTCACAGAATAAGGACAGGTGGGACACCTGGGTGGCTCAGTCAGTTAAGCATCTGCCTTAGGCTCAGGTCATAAGCCCAGCATTCTGGGATCAAGTCCCACATCAGGCTCCCCACTGAAGCAAGTTTCTTCCTCTGCCTGCCCCTCCCCCTGCTTGTATTCACTCTCTCTATCTCAAATAAAATCTTTAAAAATAAAAAAAATAAAAAAAAAAGAAAAAGAAAACTTGATGCTAAGTATTAGTGGGAATGTGGGTATATAAACACTAAGACTGCTGGGGGGTGGGGGTGTGGATGGAGAATCAGTCTGGAGAAACTCAGAGCACTTGGTAAAACTATACTGTTAAGGGTATCTGAGCGTTACACACACACACACACACACACACACACACTAAGGCCAAGCAATTCCACTGTCCATCTGGATCCCAAATAAATAAATGCCCCTTGGTAGTTTCGGGGGGGGGGGCATGTCTGAGGCTTTTCACAGCATCCCTGATACTGGTTAGGTAAGATGGAGACAGTGTAGGTGCCCATCACCAGGGGAGAATATAACCATACACCAGGCACTGTAACATCCAATGACCATTTGGACTCAGTGAGCTAGAGGCACACACAGCAATGTTCATGGACCTTCAGACCATGCCAGGTAGAGAAATAAGAAAACAGGATATGTAACCCATTTACGTAAATTAAAATATAGGCACGATAAGTTCAAAATAGGAAACCATGTGTATTTTGTAAGAACACATTCGTTGGCAGGTACCTACCTACACTTTGGAAATTAGCGTCTGGGAAGAACGGGGGATAGAGGGAACCATCCCACACATGCACACAGACACACCCAAGTGGGGTCCCCATGAGAATGTACGTTTACATGTGTCTACCTATATCAAACACACGTTGAAGTACATGTCACGCCTACTGTTGATATTGCTGCCTATTTTTTTTTTAAAGATTCTATCTATCTATTTGACAGACAGAGATCACAAGTAGGCAGAGAGGCAGGCAGAGAGAGAGGAGGAAGCAGGCTCCCCGCGGAGCAGAGAGCCCGATGCGGGACTCGATCCCAGGACCCTGGGATCATGACCTGAGCCGAAGGCAGAGGCCTTAACCCACTGAGCCACCCAGGTGCCCCGCTACCTATTTTTTTTTTTTTAAGATTTTATTTATTTATTTGACAGAAAGAGAGATCACAAGTAGGCAGAGAGGCAGGCAGAGAGAGAGAGAGAGGAGAAGCAGGTTCCCCGCTGAGCAGAGAGCCCAACGCGGGGCTCGATCCCAGGACCCTGAGATCATGACCTGAGCCGAAGACAGAGGCTTAACCCACTGAGCCACGCAGGCGCCCCCCGCTACCTATTTTTAATACTGATTTCTATCTACTAGATTGACTGCATAACCTACCAGTGGGTTACAACTTTCAATTTTAAGATACCCTCGCTCTAGATGCTAAGAAGAGCATTAGAGAGAATCCCTGGAAGAATGGGGCCGCGCATTCCTTAAAAATCCAAGCACAGAAAGCAGAATGGAGCAAAGGGCCCCCCTGGGCTGCCTTCTCCCAGACTCACATGCACAGGGAATTCCTGGGAGTCTGGGGCTGCTCCTGGCCACGTGAGTCAGACCCACACGGCACTTCCGGACGGTGAACTTTTCACCCCTGCCTCAGCCCTGGCTCGCTGGCCCGAGGCCAGAACTAAAGCAGGAAATGATAGGCCACTTGCTGAAGCATAAAGGGATACTTGAAAAGAGAAAGGAACGTTTTTAAACCGTCCTTAAACACATTTGAATAATATGGAGATACAAGAATATAGGGGCCCCTCTTGGAAACCTCAAGTCGGCACGTGAAAAGGGTAGAAGTCCTGAGGACCAAGAAAATAAAAGAGGAAACGGGGAAGGGGAGGAGGCTGCACAGACTCCAGGAGGGCAGAGGCTAAGAGGACAAGGAGATGCAGCAGAGACCGGATAAGTCCACTGGCTCCCGGCTGCAGCGCGGTGAGAAGTTAAAAGCAAACAAAAATTTCTGTCCCAAACCAACTGAAAATCCTCTTCTAAGGGGAGTGTTAGTTCCTTGCCCCAGAAGGGCTTACTGGAAAGCACCTTCATTGGGCCAAGACTGCAAACAGTCATTTTGAACTATTTAAATTGTGCTAGAGAGTTCTGCGCTAGAAGAGGCAAAAATACATAAATAGATACAATTAAGGGGCACCTGGGTGGCTCAGCCGGTTAAGCGTCTGCCTTCAGCTCGGGTCGTGATCCCAGGGTCCTGGGAGCCCCGCATCGGGGTCCCTGCTCAACAGGGAGCCTGCTTCTCTCTCTCCCTTTGCCACTCTCCCTACTTGTGCTCTCACACTCTAATAAATAAATAAAACCTTTTAAAAAAATACAATTAAGAAGAGAACTTTACTTCCACTTAGAAGCCATGGCAAGTAGAGGAGAACACAGAGGCTTATTTCCATACAACCCCCCAACAGCCAGCACCATTCTCTAACCCCCATCACAACCGTGGAAATGATGCTTCCCGGAGGGCACTTTGCGCAGGAATACCCAGGAGCTGGCTCTGTGAGCTTGGGTTTCAAGGAGGCATCTGCAGAGAGCTATAATCAACTTCTCAGGAAAGAGAATTAAGTAATTAAGAGGTATTATTAAAACAAAACAAAAACCTAAAAGTAACTAGGTTCCATATACTCCACATAACAAAACAGACCTGGAAGAGAAAGAGAATTCCTACCAGGAGAGGGAATGATCTCTGTCTGTAGGGCAGAACGAAGGTAGAGCAGAGCTGCAAGGGCAAGTAAGGGGGAAGGGACCAGAGCAGGTCCAGTACGAAGAGACGGACATGGGGGAACCACAGAGCTGTTTTAGTGTATTTACTAGTATCTGGTCCTCAACTCATAAGCCAAAGGACACACACCGCATTAAAGATAACAACCAGCTACTTCGGATTCTGATGAAAATATAGTAAGAGAACAATAATCCTGAAAACTATCATTTATTCAAAAGGCTCTTTGCATATACAATTGCTAATCTTCAGAACAATTCTGTCAGGTCGATGATAACCCCTTTAACGGAAGAAGAAACAGATGATCACAGGTGCTAAGCAAAGTCCTCGAGGTCACACGGAAATGTGTGGCAAAGCGGAGATTTACCCAAAGGCACTCTGACTTCGGAATGTCTTTTCATGAAGGGCAATGACTCTCAAAAGTGTACTTCAGGGAAGATCAGGTAATCGAGACCCAGAAAAGAATTTTCTCCATTTAAAAAGACTAGAATGGGTTAAGCTCTCTAAGAGTAAATACCAGTGTCAGTTACCAAGTTTTCAAGGTTTTGATGATTTTACTATGGCTACTGAAGATATGATCACTGGGGATGCAGAGTGAAAGACACATGGGAATTCTATCATCTATGCAGCTTCCTGCGACCTAAAATTATTTTCAATAAATTTTTTTGAAAATAATGGGAATAAACTCTTTGGAAGGTTATCCCACCTCTTTTTTTGCTTTGGATGTCAATATATCAATAGATTGATACATGGTGTATTTGCAAAATATATAGATATACTTGAGATATGTCTATATACATCTATTTAATACATAACTATATATTTAAGATACACACTGGAAATAAATATGAATTTCTTTTGGAAATATATTTATATACTATATTTGTGTGTATATATTTTTTTTTTCAAAGGCTAAGACTCGGTTATCTATAGTGGACATATATACCACAAGAAATTAAACCCTGAGGGCGCCTGGGTGGCTCAGTGGGTTGAGGCCTCTGCCTTCGGCTCAGGTCATGATCTCAGGGTCCTGGGATCGAGTCCCACATCGGGCTCTCTGCTCAGCAGGGAGCCTGCTCCTCCTCTTTCTCTGCTGCCTCTCTGCCTATTTATTTGACAGATCTCTGTCTGTCAAATAAATAAATAAAATCTTTTAACAAAAAGAAAGGAAGAAAGAAAGAAATTAAACCCTGGATTCCTCTTACTCCCATTTGATATTATTAACTTCCATTAACTACATATTAACTACCATGTTGTGTTATACTAGTTCACCTATACACGTTTATGTGTTCCCACTCTCAATTTTCATTGTTTTTCTTTGTCTCCCACATTTACAGACAGAAACCAGGGAAATGGGGACACTGAGGGGCTCAGTCAATTAAGTGTCTGCCTGGACTCAAGTCATAATCCCAGGGTCCTGTGCAGCGCAGAGTCCCCCTCTCCCTCTGCCCTTCCCCTCCGCTTGGCCTCCCATTCTGGTGCCCTCTCTCACTCTCCTTCTCTCTCAAATAAATTTTTAAAAATGAAATAAACACACAAAAAAAGAAACCAGGGAAATGGAACTACCCTTCATATCTAAATTAAACATCACCAGAATAAAATGCCTAGTTGACATTTTAAAAGATTGCTTGATTTAAAAAAACGTACTTTTTCTAAGAATGATTCAGCCACTTTCTCCTTCAGTGAATAAGGCAATTTTGAAACCACTACCATTTTTTCGATGCCTTCTATGTGTCATTTAATTCTTTGACCATCACAACAACACTACGAAGGAAGTATAACTGAACATACCCATTTTACATGAGGGAAGCTAGACTAAATGGACTGATCTGCAGAAGTCATGCAACTATTCTTGGCAAAATGAGAATTCAAACTCAGATACATGGGGCTCCAAAGATAAACACCTTTCACCCGTCCATGTTCTCATTTTCATGCTACTCTATTATTTACCAACCAAACCTTAATAGAGAAATGCCCATTCTAAGCACATTCGCATGCTCAAAAAAAATCTCAATTTTCATTCCTGGCTCTTCTTTGAAGTTAAAGTTTGTTACTGAAGCTGAAGAAAAATCTTAGAAGTATGAAAGAAATGCAAGTGGTGTTCCAAGTAACAATATGTGTGCGCCTGAGTGGGAAACATGGGAAGAGCAGCTACCCAAATTCATTTTGGCCTCATCTGATACTATCTCACTGATCTGGGTCCAACTTACATTTGTTTCTCTCTCTGTCCCTCCCCCATTTCCTCTTCATTCCAGAAGCATACGAAAATCACAGCAAAGGAGCAGGATAGAGTTTCCAGGGCATGGAGAGCACCATCGAGTAAGGGAGTGGTTGTCTACTCCAAGAATAACCTTATTTCAACTAGGAAAAACCTAAGACACAAGAAACAAATCCTTATAGGATCATAAATAATGACCGGAAATAAAATTATCTAAATTTTGATCATAAAGGCAAATAGGTTTCTGGAAGAGAAATGCTCAAAAGAACTAATTAAATACGCCTTTTCATCCATACTCATGCACGGGGCATTGTAATTTACAATGAGTCAACCTCAAACGGGATGTACTTTTTAATTCAAACTTATTTTTTTTAAGTCTTTAATTATATTGAATTCCACTTCCAGCTTTTGTTCCCCAGCACTGATCTCTATCTGTTCAACTCTGATGTTAATGAACTTCAGGGTCCTGATACTTGAAACTAAGCACCATCAAAAGGCACTGGTTCTGAAGGTCCTCAAATCTCAGGGCACTGTGGGGCCAGTGGTATTTTGTAAAAAGGAACAGAGAGCTCTCCATCAGTTACACTTTCCAAAAAGGTCAGAGTAAAAATGGCTCGTTGATTTAGATTTTTAAAGTCCCCTATGTGTTTTCTCCTTACAGTGGGATGATAAGGTGACCTCTAGTTCTCCCCTTCCAATTTCTTGGTAAAATTAAGGGACTGTAATTGATTAGTACAGACAGTAAAAGAAAATAATATAACGTCCCAGAAAACCTACAGGCGAAAGAGTCCTGTCTTTTCTCCTAGACAACTAAGTATCAGCTAACAAAAACCAGCAATGCCTATTTCCTTTCAAACATTCAGGGGCTCAGGTAATAATACTGTCGTGCAGTCTGCAAATCTCCCACCCCACCCCCTTCTCCTCAAAAAGATTAGACGAAACAACTGTCAGACACTGGGTTAATCCTAGGAGATACACAGGAAATGATATTTTAGTACCCTCCCTAACACGTTCACACTCTAATGGAGTAAATAAAGGTAACAATTACAATTCAGTGTGATGAGGAGTGTTCCAAGGATAAGCAGAGGGCGTTATGGAAAGATACAGGAGGAAATGTTAACATGATCCAAAGAAGGGAAGCCTTGAGGCCTTCCGGAGAGTTCCCCCAGAGAAAATGGCGTCTGCAAGAGACCAGGAGATAAAGAACCACTTTGCATCCAGTAGGAGGGCGCCAAGGAGAAAGACGGTCCATAACAAGTGTTGGGGAGGATAAGGAAATCCTGGACCCCTCAGACAATTGCTGGTGGGACTGGACAGCGGCCCGGCCACTGGGGGAAACGGACAATTCTTCAAAATGTTCAGCATAGAACTATTCTTCCACCCAGGAAGTTCCACTCCTAGATTTATACCCAAGAGAACTGAAAAGCTACGTGCACACAAAAGCTTGTACACAAAAGTTCACAGCAGCACTTTTCCACCAAAATAGCCAAAGCGTGGAACCACCCAAATGTCCACCAATTGATGAAGGGGGAACCAAAGCGGGGGACGTCCCAAACTGTAGCATCGGTCAGCCACCGGAAAGCATTGGTATGTGCTCAGAAACGTGTGAGTACGAACCAACCTTGAACACGTGATGCGAAGCCAACAAAGCCAAGTACAAAAGGCCACGGATGGTCGGATGCCATTTATAGGAAACAACCGTAACAAGGACATTCAGAGACGGAAGGCAGGTCAGTGGTCTCCAAGGGCTGAGGGGAGAGCAGAGCGGACAGGAAGCACTAATGGGATGGGCTGCTTCTTTGTGGGGATGAAAATACTCTGAAATTAGAGCCTGGTGATAGCCCTGCGACTTTGTAAATATACCAATAGATACAAAATGTTGTTTTGAGGGGTATGAATTCTATCTCAGTGAGAAATAAGACTGAGCAGGTAGTAACAGGATTGAGGGGTCAGGAAGAAGAGACAGGGAAAACCGGCAAGAATAAAGTCCATAAAGAGAAGGGGACATGACCCGAGAGCATGGCAAGAGGGCGACAGAGTGGCAATGAGGGGGGTCCTCCTCCAGGTAGCGCAGAGGCACAGAGGGGAGCATGGCGTAAGTGTGTGGGAGAGGGGAGAGAGGAGAGGGAGTTCATGTCCAAAACATCTCTTAGGGACACAGGCAAGCTGTGAGGTCAAGGAGTTTGAAGTAAAACGAAGAAGGTAAGAACCACGTCTGTGAGAAGAGGAGAAAGTGAGGACTGGAAAATAAGCCAGTTATTAGAAGTTTCCCACAATTGCTTTAAAAAAAGAAAATCAGCTTCACTGTAAAACAATTCACTTAGACACAAAATGAGCAGGGAATCTCAAGATCCTCGGGCTGGAGCATGGAGGGGCCCTAGGTCACTTCCTGTTGCTTTTCTACGTCGATGGTTACATCATTTCCAAGGCTTTCCCATGTAGCCCGTCAACTCTCGTGAACTGTGACAACTAGCTTCTTCATTCATTTGCGGTTTCTTCATATTTTGATATTATTTCAACAACTAGGCAGTAGAGACTTCGAAAATTCATGTGACGAGGGCCTTTACGAACCTTTTCGTAAACTTAAGGGAAAATAAGTATTTCTCCTTATTTGTTGTATCTTAAAAAAAAAAAAAAGAAATTCTTCATAATTTTTAACATTAAGAAATCAGAATTTTATTTGATGTGTTTCCCGATCTCAAAACATAATTTGTCTCCATGCTAAAGAAATTCCTCTTTACATGAATTGAATCACTTTTTACTTTCAGCTGGTAATGTATACAAGTCAGACATTCAAGATTTTGTCAGAAACTTCCAAATCAAGATCTAGATCTCCATGGGAAAAGAATAACAGAGTAACTCTACCAAATGATTCTACTTACAGACAAAAGCCAACGAGTAGAATTCTAGGTCAAAGGTGTGCTATGGTTACTAGTAAAACACGTAAACATGGGAGTCCTCAAAAAGTATTAACGCCTGATTTCTACTCAAACGTATATTAGTTAACCATTTTGAGAAAGCTTCCCATGCAGCAGCGTTCACAGGTAACCAAATCTGTTTCTTACCTCAACACTATGTTACAAACGAAGAAAATGGAGCGGCCAGTAAAGGGCAGACCAGGAGTCGGTCCAGGGGCACCAGCTCCAGGTACTGAGTTCCAGATTCTGAGTTCTCAACCACCACCCATATTACCTTGACATCTGTCCAGATGCTCTACTCCATGGAAAACTCTTATTAAAGTTTATAAGCCCTGAGCAATTCTAGGGGACTTATGCCTGTCCAATTGCCAATGTTTCTCAAAATATACAAATGTGACCCCAAATTCAAAACACCACAGTCAGGATGATATATAGAAAAGAGACCAAGTCAGCAGAAGGGAACCTGGGCTTTTTTAAGCAGAGCTGCAACAAATGAGGTACATGTAGAATTATTTCCTCAAGCTCGCCCAGGCCCAAGTTGACTCAACTAGTTGACCAAACGTGCTGGGAGTTCTATAATTCCATACCAATGAGACAAGAAAACATACATTCTGTAAAGCCCCTCACCTCTCCCACTACGAGTGCCTTTCCCTCCTCTGATCAGTTCCTTCATTACCCATTGTTCTGGCTGTGGGTCAAAATCTGTGTTTCCTCTCACTCTTCCAGCTGGATTCTTGTTTCATTCTATGCTCTGGATATTGTGGATAATTCAGCACTTACTACAATTTGATTGGTGTTTTCAAATCCTTTTAGCAAAGGAGCAGGGTATAAAAGGGAAATGCATAATGCTCAGTGTTAAATATTGTATTTACTTTCAGAATTGACCTATCGTTAAATATTGTATTTACTTTCTGCGATAAGTCATGAGTTGGGCTAGAATCCTTTGGGGGCGTGGAGTCCTGGGGGGCCAGGAACAGGGGGCGGGGGGCTGAGTAGCTCATGGATGACATGGACCAGCAGCACACCGCCTTCCCTTCAGGGACAGTCCCTGTTTGCCAACTCCTTCTGGTGCATAAATTTACTTACATTTGCAAATATGTAAACATGTTCAGTTTCAACATGAACTCGAAATAAGACCTGGAGCCATTAGGTTTCCTAGGTATTTTTGCCAAAGTAAACGTTTTTCTTTGGGTCTTGATTCTGATTCTCCAGTCTTGTTTTCTTTATAGTTTGCTTTGATCCCATCTCCATTTCCGCTGTTCTTCCTAAACATTTAAAATGTGTGCCTTCCCCCTTATAAAGCAGTAAAGGAATCCCAAGGTGTGCTTAAGGGTAGGGGCTGGCTTTGGGGATAAGAGAAGCTCCATGAAGGATTAGTCCCCAGGGATGATGTCCGAAATTGATGGCACATCTGTCTTTGTATCACTGGAGTGTGAGGAGGGATCAAATTTCCAGCAAACAAATGAAATTCCTTTAAACCAGCTTCTCTAGTCTGTATGCAAGTATAGATACTGTGATAACAGTAGCAAGATTAACAGTCCTCACAAAATCTCCATGACATATGTATGATTAGCAATGATTTAATCAATGAAATAAATTAAAAAAAAAAAAACAGTCTCGTTCATCTGCTTCATGTCACACATCTGGTAAGCAGCAAAGGCAGGATCCGAGGCCGGTCTGACTCCAGAATGCTCACTCATGATCCCCATAATCGAAAAGGCCTCACCATCATTATGACATTCACAGTACGGACCCTAGGATACTCGAAGGTTCTGACTCTTCTCTCAGCAAAGTTTGAGGAAATTTGTCCGGCTCCACAAACCACACCACACATCACGTACGTCCTGATTTCACCAAACAATATTCTCCTCTACGCAGTTTCACAAAAATGCAAAACAAAAAATCCCGTGTAATGACCATATCTT
>ML103380.1:0-12858 GCA_003697995.1 Taxidea taxus jeffersonii
GGTCCCAGGACCCTGAAACCACGACCTGAGCTGAAACTGAGTCAAGACACCCAACCAGCTGTGCCTGGCAGGTGCCCCCCTCTTACTCTTAACTGGCCCAACAGATAAATGTTTGTTCAGATTAATGATAGTGTGACTACAGCACATGGACAAAGCAAATGAATGACATCAATTTTACGAGGGATGAGAGGGAGAAACTGGCATGGACCTGGAGGAGCTGCAAATGTGAAGACTCCACGGTACCCACGAACAAAGTTCCCACAAGAAGTAAAATCCACCTGCTAAGGAAGGGGGACATCATGCGCAACGCTCAGTCAAAACCAGAGAAAGCAGAGAAGGAGGGCAAAGACACAGAAGAAGCCAAAAGAAAGTTGTTATAGACAGGAGAGGTACTAGTCCAAGCTGAAGCAGGGACCACTTTAACGTGAGTGGTCCAAGTACACCAGTGAAAAGATGGAAACTGTCAGAGTAGACTGAAGAAAAAGACCAACTATATGTCATCTAGAAGAAACCCACTTCAAATATAAAGACACAGATCAAAAGCACAGGGACAGAGAAAGATTTGTCATACTAGCACAAATCAAGAGAGAGCTGGAAGAGCTGTATTAACTTCAGACAAAGCAAACATTAGGACAAGAAAGATTATCAATAGTAACAAGGATCGTAATGTAATTAATAACCAAGGTGTCAATGCTCCAAGAAGACAAGGGTCCCTGATGCCTGCGTACAGGAGACAAAAGACTGACAGAACCGGAACAAGAACAGACAAATCCACGTATGGCAGGAGACTTCAACACTCCTCTGTCAGGAACGGGCAGATCCAGCAGCAGAAAATCAGGAAGGACTTGAACTCAACCGCAACATTGATGACCAGTCTATGAGCTGCCATGATAGGTAACTTCTGTGTCCGTTTGAAGGGCTAAGAGATTCACTCAGAGTTGGTAAAACATTATTCCTGGGTGCGTCTGTGAGGGAGTTTCCAGAAGCATGTGAATTGGTGAACAGATTAGAGAAAAGGTCCTCCCCTATGTGGGTGGGCACCAAAGGATGGAATAGAACAAAAGGGCAGAGGAAGGGTAAATTTGCTCTCTGGTTGAGCCGGGTGTCTGTCACTCCTGGGACATTGGCGCTCCCATCTTCAGACTCAGTCAGTTTCAGATGGGGACTTATATCCCATCCCCTCACCCCGACAATGCTCAGGCCTTTCAACAGGGACTAAATTATGCCTCCAGCTTTCCTGGTACCCCATCCTGCCATTCATAACCATGGGGGCCAATTCCTGTAATAAATCTCCTGTTCTCTGTGTGTGTATATAGAGACACAGATACCTACATACACATATCTATCTACATCTACATCCTCCATCCTACTGGTTCTGTTTGTCTAAAGAATCCTAACAACTACTTCATCCAACAGTAGACACATGTTCTTCTCAAGCTCATATGGAACATTCACCCAAACCATAAAACATATCTTCACAAATTTAACAGACTAGAAACCAAACAAAGTCTATCTGGGACCACAATAGAATTAAATTGGAAGTCAGTAACAGCAAGGTAGTCGAAAAATCCCCAAACATTTGTAGATTAAATGAGATACTTCTAAATAATAGGTGGGTTGAGAAATAAAAAAGTATTTGAACTAAATAGAATTAAAAATATACCTTATCAAATTTTGTGGGGCGTAGTAAAGGCAATGTTTAGAGGAAAATTTACAGCACTGAATGAGTATATTAGAAAAAATATCTAAAATCAACAATCTAAGTTTCCAGCTTAGGAAAGAGGAAGAGAAGATCAATTAAGTTGAAAGCAAGCAGAAAAAAAAATTAATAAAATTAGAGCAGGAACCAATAAAATTGAAAACAAAGACAAATAGTAAAGTGAACATCAAAGATTTTTTAAAAGATCAGTAACATCGATAAACCTCAGGTCCAGTTAACTAAGAACAGAGAAACAGGACATAAAATACCAATATTATAAATAAAAGAGGGACATCACTACAAATCTTGTGGACATTAGAGGGTCAGTCAGAGGGGAATACGAACAACTCTATGCCCACATATTTAATAACTTAGATGAAATGGACCAATTCCTTGAAAGACATATATCACCAAAACTCACAGAGAACTAATAATCTGAATTGGCCTATATCCCTCAAAGAAATTAAATAATCTTCCAAAACAAAAAGCACCAGGCCTAGATGGGTTTATCAATGAACTATACCAAAGAATTAAGGAAGAAGTTCTACCAATTCTCTACAATCTCTCGTAGAAGGTAGAAGCAGAGGGAATATTTCCTAACTCATTCTATGAGATACACAGTGCTATAACACCAAAACCAGACAAAGACATTACAGGAAAGGAAACTACAGATATCTCTCATGAACACAGATGCGAAATCCTTAAGAAGCATTCAGCAAATTGAATAAAAAAATGTAAGAATGTGAATTATACAACATGACTGTGGGTTTATTCCAGGTGTGTGAGGCTGGTTCAGCACTCTACAACCCATTAACGTAACTCTTCACATCAAAAGGCTAGAAGGTAAACCACATAATGACCTCAGTAGATGCAGACAGACTGTTCGACAAAATCCAGTACCCATTCCTGATAAAAACTCTTGATAAACTAGGAATAAAAGGGAACTTCTTAATAAAGAATATCATCAATAAAACTTTATAGCTAACATCATACTCAATGGTGAGAAACTCAAAATCTCTCCTGCTAAGATCAGCACCACTCATAGTCAACAATGTGCTGGAGAAATCCTACTTGATGTAATAAAAAAGGAAATAAAAGGTTACAGTTTAGGACAGAAAAAATAAAACCATCTTCGTTTCCGTATGACATGACTATTGATGTAGAAAACCCCAGAGAATTGAGAAAAAACTCCTGGAATTAATAAGCAATGGCAGCAAGGCTGCAGAATACAAGGTTACATACAGTTGTTCTCTCACACACCTGCAAGAAACAACTGGAATATGAAACTCTGATGAAAATAAAAGATCAAAATAAATGGACGCATAGTCCACGTTGATGCACCAAAGGCTCAACACTGTTAAAATGTCAGTTCTTCCCACGTTGGTTTATAGAGTCAACACAATCCCAGCGTCAAAATCCCGGCAGGCCATTTCCTAGAAATCAACCAGCTGATTCCCAAGTTTATATGGAGAGCCAGAAGACCTAGGACAGCCAACACAATACTCATGAAAAACAATAAAGTTGGAAAACTCACAATCCCCATATTTCAAGACTTACTAAAAGCTACAAGCTACACTAACCAAGACAGCATGATACTGACGAAACAGGAGATACAGAGATCAGCACAACAGAGAGCCAGAAGGAGACCCACACTAATTCATGCACCTCATTTTTGACCAGGGAGCAAAGGCAACTTGATGGAGAAAAGGTAAGTCTTCTCTACAAATAGTGCTGG
This sequence comes from Taxidea taxus jeffersonii, assembly GCA_003697995.1. Lineage (NCBI taxonomy): Eukaryota > Metazoa > Chordata > Mammalia > Carnivora > Mustelidae > Taxidea > Taxidea taxus. The sequence goes on from ML103380.1 coordinate 3,435, forward strand.
AACAACTGGACACTGACATAAATATAAATAAATAGAAACACATTCTAGGTTTATAGAGACTTGACATTGTTTAAGTGTTGCCACTAAGCAAAGCAATGTACAGATTCAATGCAATCCCTATTAAAATCCCAATAACGTTGTTTGTAGAAATAGAAAAACCCATTGTAAGATTCACATGGAATCTAAAGGGCCCCGGAATAGCTAAAACGTTCCTGAAGAATAACAAAACTAGAGCACTCCTACTTCCGGATTTCACAGCTCACTATAAAGCTACAGTACTATAAAGTGTGGTGTCGGCGTAAAGACAGACATACAAAACAATGAAACAGAATACAGAGATCTGGAAATAAACCCCTGAATATGTATGGTCAACTGATTTTTGACAACCGAGCCATCATTTAACAGAGAAAGGACAACATTTTCAACACATGGTGCTAGGAAAACTGGGGATCCTACGTAACCCCATGTATAAACATTTATTCAAAAGAGATCAAGAACCTCACTAAGACCTAGAACAATAAAACTCTTACAAGAAAACAGCACAAAAGCTTCACAGTCACAGACTTGGCAATGATTCCTCAGGCACCACACTAAGGGCACAGGGAATACAAGAAAAAAACAGACAAACTCGACTTCATGAAAATTTTAAAAATTTGTACATCAAAAGGCACTACCCACAGAATAAAAGGGTACCCCAGGGAACGGGAGAAATATTTACAAATCCTGTTTCTGATCAGAGATTGATGTTCGCCGAAGAGAGAGAAGTCCTAAAACTCAGCAACGGGTACAGGAAGAACCCGACTCATACATGGACAATCGAGACTTTTCCCCAAAGACACACAAATGGCCAATAATGCATGAGAAGATGTTCAACCATCACCAATCATTAGGGACACGCTCACCAGAACTGCAGTGAGACAGACAGAGCCTGTGCTCTGCTGGGGGAATGTTAAGATGATGCAGTCAGCGTGGAAAACAGCGCGGGGTCCTCAAAGGAATCCAGCAAGTCCACTTCTGGGTATTTACTCAGAACCACAGACAGGAAGGTCTAGAAGAGGTCTGCTCACAGCAGCACTGCTCATGATGGCGAAGATGTGGATGCAGTCCACACCTGGCGCCAAACGAGCGGATGAGCATGATGTGGTCCGTTTACGTGAAGGAATACGCGGATTGAGACTTAAAAGGGAAGCAGATTCTGCAACACACCACAATGTAAGGACATTATGCTAAGTGCAATAAACCAGTGACAAAAGGACAAATACAAGGATGGTTCCTCTTACACGAGCCAGAGTCCCCACTCAGAGTCGTCAGGATCAAGCAAAGAAAGCAGAATGGTGACTGCCCAGGGCTGCAGGGAAGGGAGAGGACAGTCACCGCTTCACAGGTATCGAGTTTCAGACTGACTGCAGTTATGGGATGGACAGTGGCGACAGTTGCACAACCATCTGAATGTACTTTATACCATGGAGCTCGACACTGAAAAATGGTTACGATGGTAAATTCTTTTTGTTCTGTATATTTTAACTCAATGAAAAAAAAAAAAAAGGTAAAACAATGAGCCATCAAGGCACAAAAAGACAGGAACCTTAAATATACACACATTGCTCAAGTGGAAGCAGACAATCTGAAAAAGCTGCCTGTCTACCCCAAAGGTCCATACAGGCCACATATTCCACCTACAGGACATTCTGGAAAAGGCAAAACAACAGAACCACTAGAAAGACCAGTGGTGCCAGAGCTTAGAAGGGAGCACGGGGATTTTTAGGGTGACGGTAGATCTGTGAGGGTACTGAGGTTCCCCTTGTATCACAGTCCAAGCACAAGTCAGTGCACCTTGACCTGCACGAAGAACATCAGCCACAGCCACGTATTGTGCAGGGAATTAACCTCTGGGCTACCAGGTGGGCCAGCATGGGTGGTCAGGCAGCTTGGACAGAAACCGCAGCAGGAGGGGTGGACGCCTCCCTGCAACACCCCGTGAGAAGGCCAGTCAGCACCAGCTTTCCGGAGGGCAAACCTCTGTACCTAGGACCTGCAGGCCCTGGCTGAGCTGCCCAAAAACAAAGGATCGGCTACAGATAAAGGACTGAATAAACATGTGGACAGCTCCTTCGACATAAAATCCCTCAAAAGTTTCCTTCATTGACCAGCAGATTCATGGCAGCATGGGTACCACTAAGACTTTGAGTCAGGAGTCCAGACAGCCCCTGGAGGCCACACCCAGGAAGCCACTCCCCCTCGCCACCCCTCCCACTGCCACTCCCCAACACCTCTTGCATCTTGCACCCCCACCCCCAGCGACCAGCCCCACCCTCCAGGGAGCATCGGGGCAGAGGTGCAGGTACACCCTGTCCACCAGCCCCCTCCCCAGGCAACTTTGAGGGCCTCAGCACACTCCTTCTGGCCCTCAGGACTCCACCTCTCCATCCCACCCACCAGCAGCACAGCTACTTGCTGGTCTCCACCTCGAAGCTAAAACTCGCCCCTGGAGCCGTGTTCCCCTTCGGTTACTGTCCACAGTCCACTCCTTCATGGCTAAATCTCTTCACCAAAGTGCCTCACCCCAGCCCCGCCTTCACCAGCCGGGACCTGCAGGATTCCCACTGCTCCAACTAGAAAGTGATCACCAGTGACCTCATGTGGCTGAGGCCAGCCATCTTTTCTCCATTCTGATCAGGGCTGGATCCAACCCCGCTGAGCAACCCTCATTTCCTCTCCAGGCTGCCATAACCCCGAATTCCATCTTTCACTCTTTCCTCCTGGGCCCTCTTCCACCACACTCCACAAACAGGGCCTGCTCCTAAGCTGGGCCCTGGCCCCGTCTCCAGCTATAGCTTCTCCAGGAAACCTCATTCTGTCCCATGGCTTTAAATGCCCGACCTCATCCTGACACCACAAACACATGAAAGGACAGGTGCGGGCCTGGGGCATCAGCACCTAAGGAGCATCTCAAACTCAATTCCTCTCAAAGTTTTACTGTGTTAGGAGTTCCAAAAATACCATTAGATACTCCCCGAGAAGAAGAAACATTTGGATACAATAAATGGTGATGAGCAATGTAACAATCAGATGTGTCCTTACTGTCTCATTCCAGCTGATATGGGGAAGCTGGGACCGGGAACCAAGATCACACACAGTCCCAGCCAGCAGAGCGCAGGGGAGGAGGAGAGGAGCACAGAAGCCGGTCAGGGTCAGCTCCCAGGGTCACAGAGATGAGCCTCAGTGATCCTTGGTAAAACCTGACACCCACTAGAAGAGCAGAAAAGGAGACGAGAAAACCTAACAAATTAAAAAAATAAAGCAGCAGGCACAGATTCCAAATAATCAATAATCCCAGGTAAATGGATTCAATGGCTCTATAAAAAACACAGACGCAAAGACTAAGTTAAAATATAGCTAACATATAAAGGACCGTAAAGGAGTTTGAAAAATAAGGAGATAAAGAAGTAACACTTCAATGGGGACAAAAAAGGGGTGCTCCATGTTGATAACGGTCAGGAACACCTGGGCATCCATTGAAGGGCAGGGAGCTGGCCAGCAGACTTGGGCACCTCTGTCTCTGGCAGGGACCAAGGGACTCAGGAAGTCACAGCGCAGATCTGTGGACATGCAAGCTGGCCCCAAGCTCAGAGGCACAGAAAACAACATGACCAACTACTGGGGCCGATATATTTCTGCTCAAACCACAATGAACAGTCACAAAAACAATCTGAGTCTCAACCAGCATGAAATCCCAAGAAAGAGCCCCCAAAGCAGCTACCTTTATGTGACCACATCACTGGGCCTTAAAGCAATAGAGTTTACAAGTAATCACAAAAAGGGGAGGGGGGCACGGGTGAAACAGGTGAGGGGATTAGAGCATACTTATCTTGATGAGCATGGAGTCTAGTTTCCGGTTGTTGAATCACTCTATTGTACACCTGAAACTAATACAACACTGCATGCTAATTATGCTGGAACTTTAAAAAAAATACAATTTTCTTTTTAAGATTTTATTTATTTATTTGACAGAGATCATAAGTAGTCAGAGAGGCAGGCAGAGAGAGAGAGGAGGAAGCAGGCTCCCTGCTAAGCAGAATGCCCAGTGTGGGGCTCGATCCCAGGACCCTGACATGATCCCAGGACCCTGAGATCATGACGTGAGCCGAAGGCAGAGGCTTTAACCCACTGAGCCACCCAGGGGCCCCCCAAAGTATACAATTTTAAATAGAATATTTGAACCTCTCCAAAAAAAAAAAAACCCAAACAAAAAACCTACAAAAATTAGCTTCCCTTTCCCAACCCATCCATCCACTTGAAAAACTTCCAAGCCCTTCTAAATCACTCAGTTAAAAAAGGGAATAAAGACTGAATTGACTATTCAGAAACAAAAAGCAACGAGAGCAGCATGAGACAAATCCTCGTGGGGACCAGTGGGATGGAAGGAGCGAAACACCTTGGAGGGCAGCTATCAGGAAACACAAGCTGCACACAGAGAAGCTAAGCGCGTCCCTCCAGGGGCCAGAACAACAGAGTTAAACCAGAAAGTAGAAAGAAGTGAGGATTAATGAAGTGGAAACAGCAATTCGGCCTTGCTCGATGGAGCGAAGGGTTAGCTGTTGGGAAAGTCCTGTGATCATGACAGACCTGGCGAAGTCTGGCCAAGAACATTAAAAGGTACCAAAGTAGTATCCGCTATGAGAAACTACAGAAACAGCTTTAAAATGCTAGCAGACTGATATCTCGGGGGTCCTCTGCTACAGGGGTCCTTCCCCCAGTGTGCATTATGGAAAAGCACAGGATGGGTCTCTTTTTTCGCTTTTGTTTTTGGTTGTGCTAAGGGTGGTTGCCCTGGGGTCCAGGAGGTCCTGAACAGCCTGCCACACTGACAGCCTCCCACCCCCCGCTCCTGGAGTGTTCATTATGTCCAGGAAGACAAATAGTGATCCAGACAAAGCAAACATAAGCAGGAAAACATCCTTCATGGACACACAGCAGGTAAAAGATACTATACTCAAGATGCAAAGGATATCTAAAAACCAATTTTCATAAGCACTAAGTAGTAAGAAGAAGAGCTGAAACAGAGCCAGTAAACACACAATGGATAGGTTAGATATGTATCCAACCCATCAGTATCAGTACAAAGACATGTATGGAAAGGCAAAGAAAATAAATCACACAGGAAACTTTAAAAAAGACCAAAAGGTAGGAGGTGAGAAATGGCGACTCTCACCACTTTTTCACCCGTATATCCCTGTAGTAGTTTAAGTTCTAGAATGAGTATATTCTACTGTAAGAGACGCTTAAAATTTTAAGGAAATTAATGTTCAAAATGTCATAACCTCAGAGATATTCACTAAAATACAAATGGAAAGAAACTCCCCATGATTTTCAGATCCTCCCACCACTCTTCTAACAGCTGGCCGCGTCTACATTCTACAACGGGATGCTGACTGGGCTGGCGCTGGGGTGAGCATGAGGCGTGCAGTGGAAGTGGCCTTGCCCGTGTCCCTGTGGGAGACCATGCAGCGAGGGGCTCTCCCAGCAGCCACAGAACGCCTCCCCTCTCAAGGGCTGAACCCTCACGGCTCCAGATGCCCCTCGAGCGCCCCGGAGAGAAGGAACCTTCCAACCGGGGCTCCCCCTCTACCAAGCACAGCGACCAGCGGAGCCTCCTCCCGAGGCAGCCCGGCGCTTGCAACACGCAGGAGTGCTCAGGGACCATCGGCCACACAGCCCGAAACCCGTCCCCATGACCAGGCAGTGCGGGTGGGCAAGGCTCTGGTACTGACCTCGGCTGAAGGGCAGTAGGCTGCTCAGGTAGGGGAAGCTCACTCTCCGAAGCTCATCCAGCTTCTCCTGCAGCTTGCGCACCTGGCTGTCAGAGCGGCTGACCCTCTGGCGCAGGCTCTTCAGCTCGCCATTCTTCTTCTCTACCTGCTCCCGCAGGCAGCACACTTGGCTCTTGTTCTGTCGGGAGGAGAAGCAGTAGGAGTGCAGCGAGTCGATGAGCTTGCAGGCGCCCGACGCTGACAGGATGACCTCGTTGATGGACATGGGGCTGGCGTCGCTGTGCTCACTCTGGACTGCCTCCGCCGCTGGCTTCGGGGTGACGTCTGTCGGGGGGGCAGAGGGGCTCTGGGAGGGCTTCTGAGGCGTCGCGGTGAGTGATGAGCTGGGGGGGCTCTGGGCCAAGCCCTTGTCGGGCCCCAAACTGCTCCCGCTGCAGCTAGGCTCCACATCTCTCTTCAGCCTCTTTCGGTCAACAGGCTCTCGGGGCACAGATGCCCTCTCTCGGGTGTGCTTGGAGGAGAAACTGTAAGAATGCAGTGAGCCAATAAACTTGCAGGCCCCGGACCCTGGCGGGGTAAAGTCATCCACGGAAATGCCGCTCTTATCCACCAGGCCTCCATCAGGGGCGGCAGCGGCGCTCTCACCACTGGCCTCCACGGCAGATGTGTCTGCCTCTTTCTGACTGCCCTCGGCAGCGTTGGCCAGACCATCACCTGGAGCTCCTTCTGGGGCCTGCCACGTACACTCCTGATTGGCGGCGTCCTGGGAGGCCCTGGGGGCAGTCTCACCCTGCAATGCAGCTTGTTTTGCCTTTCGGGACCCTGGCTTGGCCATCGGGTTTTCCCCTGAGGACGACGATGAACCTGTAGCTCCTTTCCCGTCCACCCCGCTCGCGTGTCCCCTCAGGCCCCCTGAGGCCTTTCTGGTGACCTTTCTCCTCGTGCGGCCATGACCTCCAGTGCCCCTCTTCTTCTCGGGCAGGTGGAAGATGGAGGGCACCGCTGTGGGCTTGAGCAGGCGATGCTGATCCTCCAGCCTTTTGGAGAAGCTGTCTTTGGTGAAGTGTTCACTACAGAGGAAAGAGTACTTAGTGGGGGTCCAGTTTTCCCTCTGAACAGCTTTTAACCACTGGATCAGACGTTTTGAGTCCTTTAGGGGGAACCTGCAAGCAAAATGACAACAGAATTAGAAAGAAATAACTGCATGTCTTCTCCCAAATTTATCAACTATAAAGGCAAAACAAGTGTTTCTCTTTCTGCAAATACCCAATCCTGTATTGACTTCAGCCATTTAAAATGTTAGTAAAATTTCAGGGTGCCTGGGTGGCTCAGTGGGTTAAAGCCTCTGCCTTTGGCTCAGGTCATGATCCTGGGGTCCTGGGATCGAGCCCTGCATCCAGCTCTCTGCTCAGCGGAGAGCTTGCTTCCCTTCTTCTCTCTCTGCCTGCCTCTCTGTCTACTCGTGATTTCTGTCAAGTAAATAAATAAAATCTATAAAATGTTAGTAAAAATTTAAGGAACACCTATTTGGAAGTAAGCAGGAGACAGAAAAGAAGACAGGCTCACTGCCCACCCTTAAGGCATTTACAACTGGTAGGGCAGATAGAGGATGAAGATAACCCCTCTCAGGTTGTGGTCAATGCCCGGTATGAGAGGTCGCACAGGACGGTACCCAACAACAGGAAAGCCTTCAGGAAGCCCTGGAAATAGCTGCTAGAAACACACAGCTGAACAACCCTCCTGGTGTGCCTCAGATGCAGGCTGGGTGCTAAGGCAGGGGTGGTTGGTTCCCCTGCTCAGAAGCCAGGTCCGGCCCTGGGCCGCAGAGAGGGGAGCAAGGAAGCCAGAGCCTCTGTGACAGTGCTTGAGCCCAGTCTGAACCATGACTCAAGCAGCTGAGCTAAGACGAGGTCAGGCTCAAATGCTGTAGTCCCATGCTCCTGCTACAGTCCCACTGCCAGGAGGAAAACTGCTTTTGAAAAAGCAACCAGCTCCTGGAAAGTACTGAATAAGATACTTAGTAATCACTTCTTCTCAATAAAACAAGATCTCTATTTAGAAAACTGGAAGGAAACTCTCTGCAGGAGTGGGGTGGTTAGTCTAGAGGGCTATCTGCTCTACCTGAGGTCCTCTAACCCACCTGTGGCCACTGTGGACCAGAACCAGTACCCAGACAGATCCTAACTCCCCAGAAAGTTCTGTGCAACACGACCTTCCACACTTCCTCAATGTTCTGGGAGTCCACTTCCCCAAGACCCCGTTTCACACATCCTTTGCCCCATGCCAGCGAAGACCATTGTGAATGCCAAGGGCAGCCTTCTGTGCAGTGCTCTGCCTGGCTTTTCAAAAGCAGTATCAAAACTTTACAGGACAAAGGCTCTGAAGGAAACTCAAAAAAGCAGTGGCTGGCCTCCAAAACAATGTATTACCAGTTCCTTCGATAGATTGTAACAACGTGAGAAAACAAACCACTGAGAATTTCCAGTGAAGCTACAGGTAACACGCCATTCCAGTCTCTAAAAGCTAACTCCCTGTAACCCACAACACAAGTGCCCACGAGGAGGCTTTTCAGGCTGGACTCCTAAAGCCCTCAGGAAGGGAGCCGGACCGAGGAGGCAGAGCCCTCTCCCTGCCTTGGCGTCCTAGCAAGAAGTGGCCAAGAGGGCCCGTGCACGCGTCCGGCCGGCGTCGCCCAGCCCAGGCAGGATGTCCCGGGACGCCCCGCAGCGCGTCAGGGCCACTTCTCCCCGCGATGGCGAGGACCCTGCCGGTGGCAGGGCGCGTGGGAGCGTGTCCGTCCCCGAGGTACAACCTGCGTTTGCTCAGCCACACTTCCGATGGCACAAATCAAGGCAGGCTCGCTCGCTATCAAAAGAGCACAAAAGTCACAGCAAATGCAAGAGGACAACTGACCCAAGAGCGTCTCCAGAACACACTGTCTGGAGACTGGCGGTGCCAGCGCGAATCAATGGAGCGCAGGGTGGCCGCGGGGTTGGGGGGAAAGGGCGGTGGTGGTGGCCGTACGGTGGGCGCCGGGGGGCCGAGGGATGGCCTCCGGGTGGTCTTCTAGTCGGCGCCGGGTGGGCGCCGGCAGGCGGAAGGATGAGGGGCGGGCGGGCAGGGGGGCCCTCAAGGGGCCGTGGGGGGGGGGGCGCCGGCCGCGGTGGCCCGAGACGCCCGGCCCAGAGACGGCGGCCCGGGCCAAGGTCACACAGCGCCCGGCGCTGACTCACTCACGGGACCGGCCCCCAGGCCCGGCGCACCGAGGCCCTCCGTCTCGGGCCCGGCCGCGCGGCCTCAGTTTCCCCGCGGTGCCGGGCCGGGCCGGGCCGGGCGGGGGCGTGGCCGGCTGGCCGCGCGGGCTGCGGGCCGGGCGGCGGCGGGCGGAGCCCGGTTACCTGTGGAAGGAGACGGCGCGCTTCTCCCCTTTGCCCTGCCGGTTGGAGCAGTTCGCGGCCGCACAGCAGATCACCATCTCGGGCCTCAGGCCGCAGCGCCGCCGCCAGGCTCCGGCCCTCGCCTCGCCGCGCCGCGAGCGGGACCGCCCCGAGGGGAGGGCGCGCGGCGACACGGCTGCGGGACGTGGGAGCCGGCCGCCGCGGCTCCCGTACGGCAAGATGGCGGCGCACGCCCTGCCGCCCCGCCGCCCGGCC
>ML103380.1:13258-23643 GCA_003697995.1 Taxidea taxus jeffersonii
GGTGGGGGGGCGCCGGGCGGAGCTGGCTCCAGAACCCGCGGCGGGAGAGTGCTGTGCCTGCCGCCAGCCCACGCCCCAAACGTTAAGGAGTGGAAGCTCTTTAACTCTTAGGAAGTTACATCGGGGGCCTGGTGGCGAGAAACGTGCTCCCAACGCTCACAGCACACGCAGCTTTTTTTGCAATTTTTTACTTCAGTGACCCGTACATCATGCAAGCTTCCTTTTGGTTGTTGAAGAGAGAAACTGGATTCATGTCGTCATATCTTAACTTCTTGGGGTCCTGATGCGAAGTATTTGGCGGGTGGGAGGGCGTATGTGTATGTGTGTGCCCGTGTACACGTGGGGATATGTGCACGTGTGGCTCTCTGGACTGTCTTATCGTGCCTCTGTCCCAGCGGGGACATCCCTTACGTGTTGCCGGCAAACTGCTCTGGATCTTTGTTCAGTAGCCTTGAAAGTGTACTAATACGGACTCTCTCGTCCCGCACCAAGGGAGTGTGCAGTTTTAGTCCTTATTCCTTGTAGGGAGTGATTTGCCTTCAAGCACCTCCCCATCCCCCACCGCCACCTGGTGTAATTCCACCTGTCATCCTGGATAGCTTTGTTTGCTTTGTCTTTCTTCTCCTGGCAGCGGCAACTTAAATTTGCCAAATCTCAGTTTGGAAACTGGAATGCAGACGTGTATGCAGGCCATTATTTCAGTGACTTGTGGCATCTGGCTGGAGCAAACAGTAGTCTTGACTCCCAAAGAAGCATGTTAACCAGATTGTGTTTTGTGAAGTTCGTTTAAAAAAGAGAAACCATAGAGAGTGTTTTACTGTTTCCTGGGGAAATGGGGTGGAGGAAAGAATAGAAATATTTATCTTTCTTTGAAGTTATCACTGCTGGGATACTTTAGAGTTCATAGGAGAGATTTGGGTAAGATGGAAAACACAATTCTGTGTTGGTCATACAGGTTAAAAAAATGGAAATCATGTTAAAGCTGAAGGGTATTTCAGAGCAAAAAAAAGTGTTTGCATTTGAAGGCCACTGTTGCTGCTGATAAAACATATGATCCTTGGAGGCTGTGATGGAGAGGTTTTCCTGATAGGATGCTCTACATCTTTTTAGGGGTCATTAATGGTGCAGCCTCTTCTGATCATGGACTCCTTACAAACTCTGCCTTCCTTGACCAAGTCTTGGGCAGCTCCTAGTTGTTTTTAATAGTGATCCATTCAATGAACTACATTTGTTATTGAATGAGAGGTTTGTCTTGGGCATTGTTCTAGACCCTGGGGCTAGAGAAGGGAACAAAACAGACAAAAACTATTTGGTTCATGTGGGAAAGTGATGTGAGCCAAGCAAGAGGGAGTTTCAGTTATACCCAGGATGGCCAGGAAAAAAATCTCACTGCAGACAGAGGTAAGTTTTGACCAAGACCCAAAATCAGTGCAGGAGGAAGGGCAAGTGGGCCATTTTGGCCAGGATGCGGCAGGTCAGGGTGAGAGAAGTAGGAGCTGAAGGCAAAGAGACAGATTTGGCCCAGTCACAGGGCCTGGTTGGGTCATAGTGAGGACTGGGGTGTTTATTTATTCTAAATGAGTTGGTGAGTCTTTGGAAGGTTTTGAGTGTAGCAGTAATGTGACTGGACCTATGTTTCACAGACTGGCTCTGGCTCTCTGTCCAGAACATACTGCGTGTCCTGCAGAGGGGCAAGGGCAGAAACAAGGAGCCCGGTTAGGAGGCTGTTGCAATGAGGCAAGTGAGAGGCCATGGAAGCTTAGCTCAGGGTGGAGAGAGGAGGTTGACTTCTGGATGTATTTGAGGGTTGAGACATCAGAATTGTGTATAGGCTGGAAGTGATGGGTTGGGGGGAGGCGTGGAGAGGGAGGAGTTGAAGATGGTGCTGAGGTTTATGGCCTGAAGTGAGAACCTCTGGTGGGGAAGACTTTGAGGGTCTTGCTTGGGGAGGGGGGGCTGTTGGTTTTGTACGAGCAGACTGTTGTTAGACATCTTTGTTGTGATGTCCAGGGGAGCTTAGGGCCCACGGGCCTGGAGCTGAGGGTGTCGTCCTGGACTTGAAGTGGAAGTATGTGGGAAGCTGCTTTGGATAAGACCCTGAGGGTCTGAGAGGAGGAGAAAAGAGAAGGGGCCTGGGAGGGGCACTCAGGGCTGCTGGCTGACATAGACAGGTCCAGAAGGTGCAGATGGACTGCAGGCTGGTTGTGTTCTCCACCTAGCCCCAGCACTGTGTGTGAGAACACACTCTGGGCTCAAGAGGCTGATGGGTGCCCTCAGTTAACACAGCTGTGCTGTGCATATCCAGGGTTTCAGCTTGTCTGGCATATGGTTGGTAATCGAGGAAGCAGAACTTGAATTAATGTCAACTTATGTGTTCCTGGACTACAAGGACTTCAGTTTAGAGAGTCTGTTAGTGTATAAGGTGTCAGTGGTGTTAAGGGGCTGCTGAGCCCTGTGGGGCAATGGGGCTCAGTGTGGTGTTCTGTGCAGTATGCTTACAGGTGCAGTGTTTTCTAGATCTCTGGTGTAGCTGACCTTCCGGGTGCTTTTCCTTTCTCTTTCTTGCTCTTCATTCAGAACTGAACTGCCAACATCTTCATGAAAACTGGGATTTTAAAAAGTAACTACTTGCAAACCTATTATTCTAAACTTAAACATTTTCTTTTTTTTTTTAAATTAAAGATTTTATTTATTTAGTTGGTGGAGGGGGAGAGAGAGAGAGAGAGAGAGCACAAGCAGGGGGAGCAGCAGGGAGAGGGAGAAGCAGACTCCTCGCTGAGCAGGGAGCCCAATGCGGGCTGTATCCCAGGACCCGGGGTCATGACCTGAGCCGAAGGCAGACGCTTAACCGACTGAGCCCCCCAGCGTCCCTAAACATAAACATTTTATAAAGGAAAGGCAAACCCTTCTTTTGATTTTATTGACAAAGCATTATCTCTCAGAAGCTATAGGTGGTTGAGGGAAATATCTTTGAAAAGTGATGCTTTTTTCTGCCAGACTAATATTAAAATATTTGTTTTTAATGGAATTGCCATACTATTAAAGGGCTTTCTGCTTCCTCTTGTGGATGTGGCCAGAGACCTCTTGGAGGAAAATGTGGAAAATCAGGTGTCTGGGACCCAGATGACCAAATGAGGGAGAGTGCCTCTGAAACAGCGTCATTCTTACGTTGGCCGAAACCTGTCAGTCTTGCTTGTCCTCTGTGTCCTCTTAGTGGAAGTTAAAGCCATTTCCTGGAGTCTGGAGACTGGCATTATTTTTGAGATTTGACCTCTTTTCACTCAGGAGTATGTGAACTGCACATATGATTTGGTACCATTTGTGGTGATGATGAAATTATTCTGAGTTCTAATTAATTTGGGGTGACCCTGTCTGGGAAGGATGCAGAGGCTGCTGGCCTCCAGCCCCTGTGAAGCTGGTCAGTCTGAGCAGAGAGTTGGAGGTGAGTCTGAGCCTCCTCTGTATTGGGTGATCTGTGCAAATGTAACTGATTGTGAAATTTAGTTTTAAAATAGAAAAGTACTAGTTTTTCTATTCATCTGTTTTCTGACCTGGTGTTCTGTAATGTTTTCTGTTCTCCACAAGTATTAATATGTGTTTTGACTAAATTAACACCGACAATAAAAGAGGCATTGTGTAGGGAGCAAGGGAGAGTTAGTTTCATTATAGATAATGAGGCTTGGAATACTATGAAAAGGAGGATGAGGAGGTGCTGGAAACCATTACTGGGAGCTGCACACGTTGCTGGAACTTGGCCCCGGCCTTGTGTTCCCATCCCACGGGCAGATAGCTGTGTCCCACCTTGTGGCAGGGGGACCAGGCCCGTGCATCCTACAGCTAGTGGGCTCTTCTGTCTCCAAAACCAAATCTTCATAGAACTGAAAATTGAGTGTCAGAGTGAATGGTATTTTTGAGAGCACCTTTGGGAAGTGCGGCCCAGAAGGTCCTGGAGCTTGGTGGTCTAGTCTGCTGCAGGCAGCCTGCGCTGAGTGAGCAGCCTCTGTTGGGGGGGGGGGGGGCTGAGGGCATCGGGCCCTGGCATTCATTCCAGGCGGGGCGGGGCAGAGCCACCTATGGCCAGTCAAGACTTTCTGCTGGTTGTAAGAGGATGAGAAGTCCTTCACTTGCTTTCTTGGTCTGAACTGCTGCGGGTCCGTGGGACTCCGTGTGCTCATTTTCCAGGGCGGAAACCTCAGGACGTTGAGCTAGCTGGTGAGGTGTCACGGATGGCTGGCTTCTGCTCCTGAAAGCCCAGGCTTGGGAGGCAGGCTTGTTGGCTACATTCAGCTTTAATGAGGTAGACCACGTATTTGGGTGAGTTTCTTGTGTGTGTTGCACAGGGTGCCACACCTGTTACAGAATATGGAGACTGGTCTTCCTTGCATATTGTGGCACCATGAACTTACCTGTTCCAGTGACTCCCAGGGGACACACCCCAAAACGTGCTTACTGTTGCCCAGCGTGGGGCAAAGCTTTTCATGTTTTGTCACACTGTCTCTGAGGAAAACACAGCTCTTCTCATCTTACCAGTGAGAAAACTGAGGCACAGTAAGGTCTCCACCAAAGTGAGGGTCAGACTTCGGGCTGCCCACAGTGGGGACTGTGTTCAATGGGTGTGATGGACACATACTCCATGCACAGCGTCCCCCAGAACTAACGGGAACACGATCCTTGTCTGAGGAAGTTGCCGGGCCATGGGGTAGCTGTGTCTGCAGCCAGTTCCAGAGACACACGGGACCTGCACCCAACAGGAGCAGGATTCAGCGGGAGCGGCTCGCATGCACAGTCAGCTGGAGGGGCAGAGGTAGAAGGAGCAGTGATGTGAGATGCATGGGGGACATAGGGGCCATGGGAGTTACCCACAGGTGACAAATGTGCACCCTCATGTCGAGGCCCCTGCTACTCTAGCAAGAGCTGGGGTCACTTCCTGGTAGTTTGTTCCCTTGCTTGGAATGACAGACAGTGTGTCTGTGTCCTTGCATGGTTTTGGCTGATGCAGTAAAGAATCTGAGGCCACACAACCCATAATTTGGTTAGCTGTTGTGTAAAATTTGGTGATAAAGTGTTAACTTAATAGAACACCTCTTATTTTTTTCCCTCTGAAGTTGGCTTGGTTGCCTATAAAGTTTGCTAGTAAACCTAAGAAGTATGCCTGCTTTGCATTTTGCTACCTCAGTGATGAAAATCTCTCTACTTCAAAGGTCCCCCAGCTTTGATATGGGGCTGTGGTCCTGTGACAGGTGCTGTGCCCCTGTGGCACAGAGTGCACACGAGATGCTTGCCCACAGCACTTGGTGTAGCCCTCCAGGATTGGTAACAATCTCTGCATCATTTGTTCATGGTGGTGGCCTTTGAAGGGTCCTGGGCATCAGTAGGGCAGGAGGAGAGTCAGGGTCCTGCAGGGCTGGCTCTTGGTATCAGTTGTTTGCATCCTTTTTCCTTGAGAGTAAATGTTTTGGTTTGAATCTACATATCAGTTAAAGCCCAGGGGTTCTAACAATAGAGAAGTAACAGAAACACCATGATGTGTGCAGCTCCTTGAGAACATGGAACTTGAATTCACTCGAAGGTAGCATTGATAATCATGGGCAGAAACAAGTAGAAAGAGGGGGAGAGAAACCTGGATTCTGGTTGTCCCCAAGCATAGAGCAGTGTGCTTGGTGTTGAGGAAGCATGGGCAAGTTGGACACACTGAGCAGAGCCCCTGCCTGAGTGAAGCTGAGCGGGTGAGAGCTCCCAGCACCCGCCGTCGTGCTCAGGCGCCCTGGGCAGCACAGCTGGTTGTGGAAGCAACAGGACTGCCCTGACGCTATCAGGTTTCAGGTGAAAAGAAGAAAAGGCAGAGCTGGATCTGGGTTCCTGACAGCCAGAGAATTCTTGAAGTAGCAAATGCAGGGTCTTTGATTTCTTTGGATTTCTTTGTTCATGGAGCATTGCTCACCCAACCCTGGGCCTGGGAATTAGCTGTGCGCCCAGTCTAATCTTTTGGGTGCAGTAAAATTGTGTGGCTTTGAACCTGCAGTTCTATGTCCTCGGTATTAATGACCCAGGCTGACCTTGGTGCCCTTCTGTCTGCCAGCTTGTGTGTGCGCTGGCAAGCCCTCATGGGAAGGGCTTCTTGGATATTATGCAGCTGCACTAGGAGGGCATCCTGTTATTTTTTTCCCCCCCATTTTAGGAATAAGGGCCTTTCTACACTGAGGGGTAAAGGGGCCCAAAGAACCTAGAAGCTGGCAGTGCTTTAGCCAGGGTTGGACCTCCACTGCAGGCAATAGGGCCAGCACTGTGCCCCAGCACCCCCAAGGGTTATGCACAGCACAGAAAGACAAGTAGGGATGCTCACGTGGTATGTCAGGAGCACCCCGACAGGGCGCGGGAGTTACCGATGGCCTGGATGTCTGTGCCACGGGGTGCTGTGGGACCGTCAGATGTTTGCTGGAGCTGTCTGTGTGGACTGACCATCATCTTTGAGAGAATAGAGACAAGGAAATCACAGGTGTGGTATGGTTTCCTTTACGGATCTATGCAGAGAATTCCGGAAGGAGATTCCTTGCTGGGTATGAAGCTGCAGATGATTTTTTTAATAATTTTTTTTTGTCTTTGGGTTTTTAAAAATTAATACATCATTGTTACCAAAAGGTGGGGCTATTGTCAAAAAATAAATTCAGATGTTGGAGAAACTACTATAATTGATGTTCCGAAGTTCTCTGGGCAGTTTGCAGGTGAGGGCACTAGTGATTAGGTACCATTGAGGCTTGAGCAGCAGCAGGTGAAAACTGTGTGTTTAGGGTTCTGTGAGGAGCAGCTGAAGAGTTGGGGGACCCAGGATACCCTGTGCCCCTTGCCTGGCGGGTGCTGGTCTGTGCTCTGCTGAGTCTGGAAACCGTGTAGAGAGGTTTTCCTCAATTGGCTTCCAAGGACAAAGAGGGACACTGGGCCTCTCTGGCTTCTTAACTAAAACAGCACGGAATGAAATGGTGCACAGGTCCCGTGAGCTGCATGCACAGCCACCTTCTTAGGAGGTGGGAGCTGGTGGCCATGTTCTTCTAGGAGCATCTTGAAGCAAAAGCAGCTACAGGGAGTCTCAGGGACTTTGCAGAAGGGTTTGTCTGTTTCTGGGGGGTTGTGTCCCACCCAGGAATAGTACCTGCCCCTCCATGGCTGGTTGTCACCATTCCCAAGCTTGTGTTTCTTGCCCCGAAGTCCCTGCCTCTTCCCCTCGGCCTCTGGACACCTACTCCAAGGGGACACTGACTCCACCTTCTTTTCAGCTCGAACGCTGAGATGGAGTGATTACTTTTGTTCTGTAGGTTTAAGTTTAAAACCAGTACTGAAATCGGGCTTCCCTGCCCTGGGCCGGGCACCGTTGGCCTCCGCCCTCGTGGCGGCTGGAAGGCGAGGCTCGGGGGCTGCTGCCCTGTTGCTTGCGGTTGCTTTGTCTTTGGTGGTTGTCACTGCCCTGCCGAGACACAGAGTTACACCGAGTTCTTTATGCGGAAACGCTGGAAATGATCTCTCATATTGTTTTAAGAAATGATAAAAATGGGATCAATGTGTGTTTGGTTTCAATAGCTACTCTGACCTACGACACTCTTCGATTTGCTGAGTTTGAAGATTTCCCGGAGACCTCAGAGCCTGTGTGGATACTGGGTAGAAAATACAGCATTTTCACAGGTATTAGCCGTATTGGAGTCCGTTGTGCTCTCATGTTGGGGGAATAAAATAGTAGTTATCTGTTAACTTCCTGTATCATATGATCTACGAAGTTAAGGCTGTGTATGTTTTTTGCTTTTAAACAATCCCTAGAAAAGGATGAGATCTTGTCCGATGTGGCATCCAGACTTTGGTTTACATACAGGAAGAACTTCCCAGCCATTGGTAAGTATGCCATCGGCTACCACGCATGCTAGTAGATACAGGCTTTATAAGTAGGATGGCTCGGACGCAGTGTTGACTTCAGGATGCCAGGTCCTCATCACTACATCTCTGACGTCACAGCGACTCTAGTGACTTAAGCCAGCTGAGGTCTTGCCCCTCATGTAGCAGAATTAGGGTCCAAACCCAGGAATCCTGATTCTCCTGAGGGCAGGGATTTTCTGATTGCTGGTCCTGGTTTCTTACTGGGACCTCAAACTTGGGATAATGGGTCACAAACAGCATTTCAAAGTGAGAGCAGAATGGAGTGTGGAGTCATGGGTTTCCACAGTGAGGCAGCCTGTGGCTTCAGGAGGCTTCACTGTGTATGTTGGAATGGTGTCCTGGGTCACGGTTGTCATAGTGCGCTTCAGACTGTAGGCCCAGGGTGTCTGGAGGCCACTGCACTGTGTCATCACCTTTTCTGCCGCGTTTCACACTTAGTTGCAGGGAGAGCTGAAGGGCTGCGTGGATGTGCCTTGTCTTCACATCGCACCGATGTAAGTCTCATCAGAGTCCTGGCCCTGGAAGTGGACAGGGAGGGGCCCCAGCTCTCAGCCTCGCTTTGCCAGTTGGAGAACCTGAGGCCAGAGGGCTGGCACCAGGAGGCTATGGCTCCTGGGTGGCCTGTCTCTGTCAGGCCCCGCCCCGAGATGCGGGCCTGGGTTCTCTGGAAGGGAGGGGCATATGGTGCAGCTGCAGGGCTTTGAGGGTAGTTGGTGGGGGGGTGCGGTGGGGTAGGGAGACGAGGCCAGTGCCACCACAGGTCACCTAACAGTGGCATTTGTCTGCTGTGCTCTGGGATGCCGTTCATGCCATAGGTGCTGTGCTCAGCCCTGGAGACAGGGAAGCGCCTGGCTGTGGAGGTGTGCTGGGCACTGGTGAGGGGACATCGCTGTCCTGCAGGTTGCTGTCTGGATGCACAGAGCGGGACCGGGCTGAGAGGAGCCTTGTAGTGTTTGGGAACGTCCTTGAGGAGCAAGGTGCCTGCCACTAAGGGCCCACATGGTCTCTCCTTCCCAGCCATGGGGAGATGGCTGGTGGGTACGGGACTTGTCGAATGCCCCCAACTCTGCCCCTTGGGGCGTGTGTAGGAGGGGCTGCCTCTGGTGGCGCTGCAGGGAAGTGTGGGGCGTTCTGGGGCTGCTGCTCAGGGGGCTGGTCCTGGCCTCTCCGATCCTGCGCCGCCTTGCCTGGTCTTTGGACGACGGGATGTCTCCTGTCGTGCTGGGGCAAGTCTCAGAGTGCTCGCAGAACTCTGGTGCCCAACATAGGTATCCACTGGGCCCTGGCAGGGGGCATGACATGGCCAGGCCCCACTGCTTCAAGCGTGTGCTTGAAGTGCTGAGGGCTGCCACCGGCCTGCCCAGGCTTGTGTTGCCGCCCTCCTGCACACACAGCCCACGCTGCAAGCAGATGCATCTTGGCTCTTCCGGTGCATGGAGAAAGGTTGTTCTCATTGGACTTGGACTTTACTCGATTACTTGTGAGACTTAGTGTGTTCTATATGTTTTCCAGACAATCTAATTCTCTGTGACAGTCTAACGGTTTACACGTTTTGCCACTTTCAAGGGGTTGGCAGGACGTGTCATTGCCCAATAAATGTGCCCTTGGCATGACCATTTAGATGGCCTGTCCCCTGAGATGGAGCTGACGCAGCATAGGGCTGACCCCAGCATGCTAGGACCAAGGCCTTCTGCCAGTGGACTCCTGACTGCTGGGCCATCTGACGGTGAGGCCTCTGTCTTTATCCACCATGACAGGGGGCACTGGCCCCACCTCGGACACGGGCTGGGGCTGCATGCTGCGCTGCGGACAGATGATCTTTGCTCAGGCCCTGGTGTGCCGCCATTTAGGCCGAGGTGAGTCATGGCCCCGGGGGCGGTGCGTTCTTTGGAAGCCAGCAGGACTGTAGGGCTAGGTTACCCGACACACGCAGACTAGGGTTCAGCGTTTTTTTGAGCGGTGACCCACTGGTTTTCATGGATTTTAAAAAGTGACATTAAAGAATATTGATGAACATTCATGTTTTAGAAATGATCTTTATATCACTGAAACCGTTTTCTGTTCTGTATGGATTTATCTTGATGGGTTAGCATGTATGCATTTGGAGGTCCTGGAGAATTTGGATTTTAACTTTAGAAAGGTTCAGAAAAGGGTATCATCTGTGGCTTGAGTGTTTTAGAAACATAAAGGCTTCTTTCTCCTCTTTTGGTAAAACTGAACTTCTGCATCTCTCCGCTAGATTGGAGGTGGACCCAGCGGAAGAGGCAGTCGGATAGCTACTTCAATGTCCTCAACGCGTTCATTGACAGGAAGGATAGTTACTACTCCATTCACCAGATAGGTGGGAGATTGCTGAGTGCACCAGGCCCTGCCGTTTAGAGCAGGCCAAGTCGTTGGGTCCCCCTGAGTGCTTCTCTGGTTTTGGGTGTGTGAGGTGTGAGGCTGTAGGTCCCTCTGGGCCATAT
>ML103380.1:24043-38612 GCA_003697995.1 Taxidea taxus jeffersonii
CACGGGGGGCTGCTGTCATGGGCCAGGCCAGCTCAGACCCGGGGCCTTGCCTCAGTGTGGTTGGGGGTTGGAGGGGCACATGGCCACAGTGGGGTGAGGGCTGCTCGTTGCGGCAGCGGTGCAGGTGGGACAGCATTTCCATGGGTCATCTCTCTCTGAGCCCATCACTAAGTGTAAGTGCTCCTTTGTTTTGAGCATCATGTCCTCACTTACAGAAGGAAGTAAAGTATAGGTTTGATTCATTGAATTTCCTCCATCCTATTCCTTATTGAAGGGCTGGTATCCTGTCTCATAGTGAGGGATGACCCTTGAGGTGGCCTCTCTCCCTCTTGGAGGAAGTGTCCTGGAGTCTGTCAGGAGCTCCTGCTGGAGACGGGGAGGGGGGCTGCCAGTCCAGGCTTCCTGTGGAGTGTTCCTGCTGCCATGTGCTGCTGCCAAGATGGGCCTGTTCTGGGGGAGGGGCAGGGGGGAGGCACATGTCACTAATCTCATCTGTTTCTTGCAGCACAAATGGGAGTTGGTGAGGGCAAGTCTATCGGCCAGTGGTATGGGCCCAACACTGTTGCCCAGGTGCTCAAGTATGTGCCAAACCCTATCCCTTCCATTTCCTTGGGGTGGTGTGAGCATGATCTGTGGGTTCAAACTCTCCTGAGTCTGAGGGGTCTTTTACACTTCCCCTCACGGCCCTCCTGAGAGTCCTTGGAGGTGGTCGTGCCCCATGATGTTTCCTCATAGATGACTGTCGTCATCCGGATAGTGCCTGCTGGATGGGGTCTCTGTGTCTGTTATGTGGACCCATCCACGAGGCTAGAGGTTGAAACTGGTCTGGAGTGACAGCGGTGCGGTGTGGGTGCCATGGACCTCGGCCTCTACGCCAACCCTCTTCTCCCCTCAGTGGACCCTGTGGCTTTCCCTCCACATCCAGACTTGAACCTCTGCCCCCTGCTCCCTGTCCCCCAGGCTCCCTGCTCCCGGTGTCTGAACCCACCCTTCTCCTCCCTCGTCCCACAGTTGCAGTGAAGGGCTGCCCTCTCCACGTGGCCACTCTTGGCAGGTTGTTGGGGACCCGCCAGAGTGCTACTTTCTTTCACAAGTCCACCTTCTAGCTGATCCTCAAGTCTGCCCATGGTCTCTCTGTCCCCTCACCCTGCCCCCCCCCCATTTACTCAGCCCCTACTACATGCCCCTAAGAGCCCTGGGTCCAGCCCTGCACACCTTGGAAGCAGAGTCTTTCTGCACGGTCAGTTTTCCTGTGTGGTCAGTGTGTGTGGTCTGTGTGTGCAATCCATGTGTGTAGCCTGTGTGTGGCCTGCATGAGTCGTCTGCATGGTCTGTGTGGACTGTGCATGTGGTCTGTGCATGTGGTGTGGCTGCACGGCCTGTGTGTATGGTCTGTGTGCATGCCTGCACGTGGGGTCTGCCACTGTGGTCTGTGGGCTCTCAATATCCCCAGTTCTGCTCTGAAGCAGCTCCTTCGAGGTTGCTGTCCATATAGTCCCGTCCCAGTGCCAGGTTTTGGTCCTCTGTTTACTTAATTGTTCGGCAGGTGTCTTTTGGTGCAGGTGTTCTCTCTCGGAAACCCTGGGCGGTACAGTCATGCTCTCTGGTCCCTGTTAATGGTCGATGGCTCCATTGTCCACACACACACACATACACACCCATGAGCACTGCAGGGCTGACTTGGCCTTTGGCCACTTCTCTTTCCTGTCAGCAGCAGCATGAGCTGTGGTCTACAGGGTGCAGCTCTCAGAGTCACACCCCCCCCACCCTAGTGCTGATTTGTGCCCAGACTTGGGTCCAGATACTTACTCAGCAGCACTCCTGAGATGTCTGAGGGGCATGTCAGCCTAACAGCCAGAACCTGAAGCTGACCCTTCTCCTCCTCCCCGGCCTGTTCGTTCTACAGGGAATGGCAGTACTGTCCTTCCAGGAACTCAGGCCAAAAAACTGGGGTCATGCTGGATTTCTTTTTCAACACACCCCATTCATTTGGATCTGGACTCTAACCAGTGCTTGTTGCCTCCCTGTCCTCACTGTGGTCCAAGACCCATCTTCTGCCTCCTTGTTGGTCTTCCTTTTCTTTGTCCTCGAGGCTCTTTTAAAATAAGAATAGGTGTTAGGGCACCTGGGTGGCTCTGTCAGCTAAGCATCTGGCTCTTCTTTTTTTTTTAATTAGATGATTTATTTATTTGAGAGAGAGAGAGAGAGCGAGCAAGAGAGCAAAAGAGAGCATGAGCGAGGAGTGGGGGAGAGGCAGTGGGAGAAGGAGAAGCAGGCTCCCTGCTGAGCAAGAAGTCTGATGTGGGGCTTGATCCCAGGACCCTGGGTTCGTGACCTTAGCTGAAGGCAGCGGCTTAACCCACTGAGGTACCCAGGCGCCCCAAGTATCCAGGTCTTGATTTTGGCAGGATTGAGCCCCTCCCTGCCCACACTGGGCTCCATGGTCGGTGAGGAGTCTGTTTGAGATTCCCTGCCCACCCCCCACGCTATACTTGTGCACACATCTGTCTCTAAATCAATGAGGGGTGTTTTTTTTTAAGATTTTTTATTTATTTGTCAGAGAGAGAGGGCAGGAGCGAGCACAGGCAGACAGAGTGGCAGGCAGAGGCAGAGGGAGAAGCAGGTTCCCTGCTGAGCAAGGAGCCCGATGTGGGACTCGATCCCAGGACGCTGGGATCATGTCCTGAGCCGAAGGCAGCTGCTTAACCAACTGAGCCACCCAGGTGTCCCTCAATGAGGGTTTTTTTGAAGATTATTAGAGAGTGAGTGTATACAGGTGGGTGGGGAGCAGAGGGAGAGAGCAAAGCAGACTTCCTACTGTGTGCAGAGCTCACCATGGCGCTTGATCCAAGGAACTGAGATCATGACCTGAGCCAGAATCAGGCGCTTAACCCACTGAACCACCCAGGTGCCCCTAAATCAATAAATCTTTAAAAAGTAAAATAAAAATAACATACCAATAGCTGTTGGGACACCTGGGTGGCTCAGTCAGTTAAGCATCTGCCTTCGGCTCAGGTTGTGGTCCCGGGTCCTAAGATCGGGTTCCATATCAGGCTCCTTGCTCAGCAGGGAGCCTGCTTCTCTGTTGCTCCCCCACTTATACATGCACTCCTGCTCTCTCTCTCTCACAAATACATAAAATCTTTTAAAAAATACCAGTAGGTGTCATCTTCATAAAATACATAGTGGCCGTCTGCCCCTTTTCTGCTAGAAGCGTCCTGGGGCTTCCCAGCTGACTCCAGGGAAGGCTGCAGGTGCAGGTGCGGCTCTGCCTCCCTGTCCAGCCCTGTCTCCACCGCTTGCCCCGTGCTCAGTCCCAGGCACACTGTACCTTGCGTTCCTCGCACACGCCCTGCCCAGGGCCTCTGTAACTGCTGCAGCCTTCCCCCAGCATCAAGGCCTTCTTGCACATGCCCTGGTCGTGCCCTAACTACTGCTCTGTTGTTCTCCACCGTGCTCACCACCCACTGCTTGCCTCTTGTTTGGACTGTCCGTGTCATGGGGGGCTGCTCTGTGTCTTGTGTGTCAGTGGGTTTCACCGCTGTACTTGGCCCTCAGCAGGTGTGAGAGACAGTCAGCTGGCGGAGTGTTGCACGTGCTCCCCTGGGCACCGCTTTGGCCTTCCCATGGGGAGGGGCTCTATGTGGCCCTGATGGCCTCCTCCCCACGGGTGTTCCCAGATGGACCAGGTTCTCCCATTAGACCTGTGGTTGTCGCTCGCTTGTCTTTCAGAGGCTCAAGCCTTTGGGCGCTCTCTGCTGCCAGTTACTGTTGTTAACTGCAGATCTCTTTGTGGGGCTCCAGCTGCTCGTCAGCCTGTCACTTTCAGGATGAGGTGGAGCAGAGTGTGAAGGTGCAAGAGGCATGGGGATGCTGGGCCTGCCTGGGCTGGTGGAAGCCGTGGTATAGCTGAGACAGGGTTTGTGCTCCCTTTCCCAGGAAAGAACACCCTGCAGCCAGGACTCCTGTGCAGGGACCCTGTCCCCACACGGCAGCTGGGCGTAATGGAAGCAGCACTGGGCCCAGGTGGGAAGAAGCAGGCCACAGCCTTGGCTTTCTTCCCGTCTGCAGCCCTGAAGGTCTCAGCTGTGATCTTTCTCATCTGTAAAACCTGCGGGAGCATTTGCTGCTCTCTCCTTTACTTGGCCCATGGAAGTGAGAGGTCTTTGAGTTGTGAGGGCTTACTGGTGTGTTCTCTCCTTTCTGTTAGGAAACTGGCTGTCTTCGACACCTGGAGCGCCTTGGCAGTCCACATAGCCATGGACAACACGGTGGTGATGGAGGACATCAGTAAGTGAACGAGAGCTCAGGGGCTGTAGCCGGTGGGACTCAGGGAGCAGCTCCCCGGCCCACGGAGGGGCCTTGAGTGGCATGCAGGTCGGTGCCTCGTACACGGCTAGGGGATCCCTCATTCTCATCCAGTGTACAACAGGCTTAGGGGACGGGCCCGGACTCTCTGCAGAGCTGGGCTATATTGTACCCCAACTTGCCATGACTCCAATAGCACGTGTTTGGTGTGCTGGGTCAGTCTTTCCCAGGCACCATGCTCTGCAAGGAAAGGCAAGAACAGCTTTCAGCTGTACCGTCTCTAGCCAAGGTGTAACAGGAAAGAGGAGGAGCATAGCTCTCTTCCTCTTTCTGGAAGGATCCGTGGGGAACCTGAAGGAGTCCAGGCATGCTGAAGTTTTAGTCACTGATGCTGTGCCAAGAAGGAGTAAGGGACAGGCTGCTTTCCAGAGCCTGCATTCCTGGGGGGGATCCAGGGTGAGGTGCAGGTTAGGGCCTGGAGGAGACTCAGCCATGTCCCTGGATGATGGCCTCTGGCTCTCGGCATCTTAGGTCATTTGTAGCCATGCTACCAGAGATCAGTGCAGACCTGGGCTCGTCTGAGGAGGACTGGGTCTGTTCTGGGGAGGGCCCAGGCCTTCAGATGTAACAGTCTCGTGTTTGGGTGGTGTGTGGCTGCGCGGCTATGGTCAGGGCCCTGGAGTCCTCCCCTCCTGATTCAGAAGCGACGCAGGCTCATCAGGGGGACGACTTAGGAAGAACAGCGTCAGTATACAACCAGCAAGGACGCTGGGACAGAAACAGTGCCTGGGGTCCTGTGCACAGCTTAGTGAGGTGACTGGTAGGTGGAGGGGATTCTGAATGGCTCTGCTAATTGCTTTTGGCTTTAGAAGCCCCAGGGGGCTGGGGGGGGTGATAAGGCCTCAGCCAAGGCAGGCCAGCAGCCATTTTTCTAGTCACAGCTGCCTAGGGTCGCAGGTGTGGGAGAGAAAGCTCCAGTTCACTAAAACAAAAGTTTGAGAACCAGTACTGGCCGAGCCAGGGCTGTCCCAGTGTTCAGAGCTGCTCCCTGGTAAAAGCGTGGGCTTCCTGCCTTCCCTGTCTGTTTCAGGGGAAGGGTGCTTGGTGGGGGAGCCTTGCTGGTTGAGATGTGCTTGCTGTCCTTGAGGGGGCCAGTAGGGACCCCCAGAGCAGCCTCTGCCGGTGCTTTCCCTGGATGGCTTTCGAGCTTCATGAGTGCAGCAGACACTGGGAAGGCCTTGAGCATGGAGAGGAGTTAGAGATTGAAGAAGATTGTGAGACAGCACACACAGAGGTACAGCACAGGAAACATGCAGGGGGCGCAGACCCTAGGCAGAGGAGACTGTGGTTGGAACTTCCAGGAGGCGAGGACAACTGACCGCGGAGGGACAGAAGGTCAGCCTCCCTGTGCTGGAGCTGGTGTTTTCACAGCTGAACGCCTCTCAGTTTTCTAAATGGAGGTTTCTCAGATACGCGTGTTCCTAGGGACGCTTTCAGAGTGCAGACAGACATGTGGAAGCATCCAGATGAAGGTAGTGGTAGGAAGCTGCTTCTGAAGAGTGGTGGTCCTGCTGGTCTGGCTGTCTTGTCTTCCTGCTGCGGCAGGTGCTAGTGGGGTTGGGGTGGCATGCTGGGCAGTTGTTAGGTGGTATGCGACTGTTGTCACGGGCGGGCTCGGAGAGAGCTCACGCATGGTGGGAATGTGAAGGGAGCATGACTAAGGGACCTCTGGGTGCCTGGATGCTTGCCATGTCATGGGCCACATGCAGCCTCGGTGAGTCCCCAAAGTGCAGCAACGATGGGCCCTGCATCTGTCATTTCTTGAGCCGATTGATGTGAGGGTCTTTTCTGGTTAGGGAGGTGTAGTCGGCAGGGAGTCCCTCCACCCCCATTTTTCATTTTCCAGCTGTGCATTCTGAGGAATTCCAGTCCCGCACTCGTGCAGCCATCCGCCTCCCTCCTGCATCCCCGGTGGTTGGTGGTCAGCACACCTGCCTTCCCACTGCTTGGCCGACCTGGCCCTCCCTGGTTTGCTCCAGCCTGTGCTCAAGGGGCTGGGGTTGTATGTGCTTTTCACACCTGTGCAGTCTCCTCTGATCTGGAAAGTTCTTCATCTTGGTTTATTTTCCTGCCTTTTTTTTTTTTTTTTAAAGATTTTATTTATTTATTTGATAGAGATCACAAGTAGGCAGAGAGGCAGAGAGAGAGGAGGAAGCAGGCTGTCCGAAGAGCAGAGAGCCCGACGCGGGGCTTGATCCCACGACCCTGGGATCGTGACCTGAGCCGAAGGCAGCGGCTTTAACCCACTGAGCCACCCAGGTGCCCCTTTCCTGCTTTTTCATAGCGACCCACACTCAGTGTATTTGGTTCATCAAGATTAGATTGGGAGACCTCTTGGCCGAGAGCAGTGCCTGGCGGCTGTCCTCAGCACCACGGCAGGAGGCTGATCAGTGACGCTTCCTTGGGTCACCGGGCTCGAGTCACAGCTCAGGCTGCGTCTCTGCCTCCTTGTGATAAATGGGGATTAATGGGGATCCGGGGGTGATAACCAAAAGTACATCAGGGATTTTTGCCTGGAATGGTGGCTTCTGTAACCATCCCTTCTGCCAAGTTTACCGGCTAGCAAGGTGGCTGGCCCACCTTGCCCTTTCTCTGCCCCAGCCTAGGGTCAGCGGTTTCTCCAAAGAGCCCTGGTTCTGTTTAGCAGGGAAAGGTATTCAGAAACCGTGGTCTGGGTACCTGCTGGGCTGGGGTCCCTGGATTGTCCCTGTCCCCACCACCAGCCCCCAGGGTAGCACACTGATGGAAAGTAGCATTGCACTTAGAAGATACGAGTTGTCTCCACGCTGATAAGGGAGGAGCAAGGTTGTTCCTTGATGGCATCCCAGGGTGGGGTCAGTGTACATGCTGCTGGTGTGGCCGTGGCGCTGGCCTCATCGCTGCCTGGGACGCGTGGCGGTGTTTGCTTGCTTTCATTCGAGACTGTTTCACAATGACAATTTTAAATTGAATATGCGTAGAAAACGTCTCATTCTTTTTTTTTACCACTGTGGGCATCAGGATTCATCTTAGACTTGTTTTCCAGATTTAGGTTGTGTGAAGCACTTGACTTCGTTACACTTGTTTCCCTTGACTGAGTAATGACGCGCTTGTTCCTTTTGGGTGAGCTTCTGTTGGCTTCTGTTCGGCGCTTGAAAGCACATCTCTGTTTTCCAGGAAGGTTGTGCAGGGGCAGCCTTCCATGTGTGGGGGCCACCGCACTTCCTGCGGATTCCAGCCGGCACTGTAATGGCTTCCCGGCGGGAGCCGAGGTCACCAACAGGCCGGCACCATGGAGACCCCTGGTGCTGCTCATCCCTCTGCGCCTGGGGCTCACGGACATCAACGAGGCCTATGTGGAGACGCTGAAGGTGGGCCTTCTCACTGACCAGCAGAGGGACTGAAATACTGCTTCTTGTTAAAACCCTGCTGTTGTCACCATATTGGCCCGTTCTACCCTCTGACCGCTTCGCCCCCTGACCTGTGGACTCTTGGCCTCCACCTGGGTGGTCCTGACTGCCTCTCCTGCTGGCCCCCACACTCACCCTGCAGTCTCTGCTCCCTTGCCCCCAGTCCCCAGCAGCACCAGTCTCGGTGTGCCGCCCCCCGCACGCCTCTCTGCCCTGCGCACGGGCCCTTTTCACCCCTGTCCACACCTCCTCCCACAGCCCCTCACTTGTGCCTTCTGTAGCCCCACAGCCTGCGTGGGGCTTTCCTGGACACAGCTGCACGGTACCTGCCGATGAAGCTCTTGGGGACCACATCTCACTCTCCATCCCCTGCCACCCCATCAGGCCCTGGCCGGGGAGGAGGTCGGCTTCGTGTGGCACATGGGCTTGTGGTCACCAGACAGTGTGCTCAGCCACCCACCTCCCCTCTGCCCTGCAGCACTGCTTCATGATGCCTCAGTCCCTGGGAGTGATCGGAGGGAAGCCCAACAGCGCTCACTACTTCATCGGCTACGTGGGTGAGTGCTGGTCTTGCCGGCAACTGAAACATCCTGAGGGTGTTGGCTTGACCCTGGGTGTCCGGTGTAGAAGCAGCACGCTCCCGTGAGAGGTCTGCATCCCCGCCCAGCCGGTGCTGGCCTCCCGAGGACGCTCTTCCCTGCAGTGGTCTGGCTCCCACCCCATCTCGTGCCTGCTGTCTCCCAACCTGGCGTGTGAGCAGGTGGATTTCCACATGGCCCGTCGGAGTGGGACCCCAGTCTGTTCCCTTCCCGTTGACTTGCCCATCGTCTTTCCCAGGTGAGGAGCTCATCTATCTGGACCCACACACGACGCAGCCTGCGGTAGAGCTGACCGACAGCTGCTTCATCCCGGACGAGAGCTTCCACTGCCGCCACCCACCCAGCAGGATGGGCATCAGCGAGCTCGACCCATCCATTGCCGTGGTGCGTCCCCTACTGTGTGCTGCCTGCTTCCTTGGCCATGGGAGCTTGTGGGCAGATGGGAAGGAAGGGTCTCCGATTTTATGATTTTGTTTTCAGCGCATTGGAGGAAGTATCACATTGACGTGGTTTTGTGTGCCCAGGGCACAGAAGAGTTAATAATGTCTGTTAGCTTCTCATGCCAGCCAGGAGCCCTTAGCCTTTGTGGCCCCCTGGCCCTCACAGCCAGTGGCCCCCTCTGACACAGGGGCAGTCTGCTTCACTCCCTACCCCGCATCATCATTTTGGGGTTTGATTTTTCAGTTTTTGACTTAATGTATCTGGCAGATGATTCTTAAGAATGAGCTTCTTTGCTCTGATTACAAGGTGGAATTTGGGGCTGTGATTTGTATAAACCTATGTATTCTTAAAATGCATTTGATGGGGACGGGGGTCAGAAACACCTGGAAGGAGTGGTGTCCCTCAGGGAGTGATTAACTAAGTCCCCGACAAGACAGATCCTGGTCCCGAGACAGGCTCTCTGGACCTGTGGTCTGTGGGTCTCGTGTCACGTCCTGAGGTGGGTGGCGGCTGGAGCCGTGCCTTGGAGGGTTGAATTCCTGGGGCCGTAAGCGCGGCTCTGTAGTGGACCGGGCCTGGTGCTTGCGGAGACGGGGCTGGTGCTTGTGGAGACAGAGCAGGCCAGAGCAGCAGTGCTGTAGGCTGTGGGCTGTGGGCATGCGGACACTGGGCAGGAGGGGTGACCCTGTCCTTGCCTGATAGGAGGAGGGCTGCACGTGGGCTCCTCAGGAGAGCCCAGCTTCTTGTCTCCCAGCAGCATGTCACACGTGTGCTGTCACCTTAGCCGGGGCGGCGCGGATCGTCTCTGGAGGGAGAGGGCACCCGTTTCCGGGATCGCACCTAGAGTTCTGGTGGCCCCTGGACTGTCTAGTAATGTGTTCCTGGCAATGGTGCTGCATGTGCATTGGTTCTAGCGGTGCGCTATTGCCGCTGACTCTGCGTGGGACCCAGGGCTCCCCTCGTCTAGGTGCCGCTGGTGGGAGGCCCACTTTTTGAGTTGTGCTGCGCCCTGTGGATTCTGGTGGCATGTGAATGGCCAGGCCGTGAAACTGCACATGGCCTCCGTGGCCTGGTTGGCCAGGGCAGAAGGTCGAGCTGCGGACCGAGCCCCCAGAGGAGGGCAGAGACCTAGACCTCCTATGGCCACCTTGCTCCTAAGCGCCACACTGCACTCAAGTGTGGCCAGCTCGTGTGCTTTGCTGCGTGCTGCTCACGGCCGCTTCTGTTACAGGGCTTCTTCTGTAAGACTGAAGATGACTTTGATGATTGGTGCCAACGAGTCAGACAGGTGGGTGGCAGGTCCCTACATGTGGGTGGGGGTTGGGAGAGGCTGTCTCAGGGTCTCTCGTTTGGGGTCCTGCCTCCCTCGGCACCTGGCCCTCAGCTCGCAGTGTGGCTTGTGGCTTCGGCCTCGTGTGCAGAGAACACGGCCACAGAGCTTGCTGTGAGCCTTTGCAGGGTGTTTTGGATTTGCCTGTGTTGTGGCTGCGAGCGGAGGTGGCACGTGGAGTTTGGCGCCCTCCGTGTGAGCGATTGGAGACCTGATGATGCACAGACCAGCAGAGGCCTGAGGGCCTGTCCTGCAGAGGCCACCTCCCCGGCCTTGTCCACGGCTCCCTCTGCCAGCAGTGTGATCTCTGTGGACGGGGGGTGCTTCGCTGCACCCCCCACGGCTGTGTCTAACGGCCTTGTCTGCTGACAGCTGTCATTGCTTGGAGGTGCCCTGCCCATGTTCGAGCTGGTGGAGCAGCAGCCTTCCCACCTGGCCTGCCCTGACGTCCTGAACCTGTCCTTAGGTGAGTGTGGAGGCCACAGGGCCACATCTCAGGTGGGGACACGGCTGTTCCGGGAGTATTGTGGTCTGTGCGATGTTCTGTCCTCTTTGCTTCTCCTAGGTCCTGTTCCAATTGCTTTTGACTTTTAAGATTTGTTTGAGCCCAGGATGTGAGCCTTTGGTGGTGTGTGTGTGGGACAGGGTGCTGCCAGACAGCCTGGCCTGGGCCCTGAGTGGCAGCAGCACACTGTGCTGCCCTGTCCTTCACCACATGTGCGATAAGCCGGCCCCTGAGCGCGGAGCCGGATGTGCTCCTCACGCAGCCCCTTGGGTTCCTGTGAGCCAGAATGTGCCAGGCTCTCCGTGACGGCCCAGTGTCTCTGCGATGTCCAGGATGGGCGCCAGCCCTGGAATGGCAGGCCACAGGTGGGCTCCGTGTCCTGCTGCTCAGTGGCTCTAGGCCCAGGGCCTCCTCCATCATCACTCAGGCCCTCAGTTTCCCTGAAGTAAAGTGACTTGTGGCACACAGAAAACCAGGA
Organism: Taxidea taxus jeffersonii; assembly: GCA_003697995.1. Classification (NCBI taxonomy): domain Eukaryota; kingdom Metazoa; phylum Chordata; class Mammalia; order Carnivora; family Mustelidae; genus Taxidea; species Taxidea taxus. The sequence continues at coordinate 35,154 of ML103380.1, forward strand.
CTCAGCAGGCAAGCTGTGCACACATCCCGTTCAGGCAGCTATCTGTCGCTGTGATGGTGACGGGGCCTGTGTCCCTTTCCCTCCAAGGAGATCATGGAGGATGGTGACTGAGCCCGCTGTCTGGCAGGAACCAACAGGGAGTCGGGGTCACACTGGAGACTCGGGACAGATGTCCCACCAGTTTCAGATGGTACACGGGGTGCCACCCCTCTTGGGATGGGGAGCCCTGCTCTCCCAGCCGCTGTCCCCTCTGTGCTCTGCTGAGAAGCATGTTCTCTTTTCAGAAGTGCCTGTGAGATTCTCTTTTCTGCCCTCCCCTCACCAGCTGAAGCTCCCGGCCTGCAGAGCCCCACAGCCCGGGAAGGCCAGTGCCTCAGCAGGGCGGTCCTTGTGTCCCCTTGCCTCCTGCTGCACCAAGGGCGAGCGGGCCACATGCAGGGTGTGGGCTGTGTGTCTCCTCGTCCCCACTGACTGGAGACCCCACGCCGGGCGTCTAATGAGGTATTGTCTTGTTTCTTCTAGATTCTTCTGACGTAGAGCGACTGGAAAGATTCTTTGATTCAGAAGATGAAGACTTTGAAATCTTGTCTCTTTGAAAATCATGGAGTTGGGGGACAGTCTCCACTGGCCCTTCCTGGGGGCCTCTTCCAGAGCCTGGCCCTGCCTCGGGGTGCTTGGCGCCGCCACGTTTCATCCATCCAGCCTGCCCGTCCGCTGAATGCCCGCGCCCTGTGCTGCCTCCATCCGCGAATGGAGGACTGCCCTGTCCCGGAGGCCTTCCCGCGAGCCTGGGGACTACGCAGGCCCGGAGGGCTCGCCGGGCTCCCTGGCACAGATGAGGCACCGCCCGTGGGAAGGCCCGCGCAGCTGGGCAGGCGCTCCTGAGAGCCAAGCTGTTCACACCTCCGAGAGCTCTCCCGGCAAAACGGCCCATCCTGTGTTCGTGTGCCACTTCTGCCCTGCTTCCTCCTGGGCGCTTGATTCTGGGTTTGCTTTGGAATTAAAGTCCTGTTTGAAGTTACAAGGACATGAATTTCTGTGGGGTGTGTCCCAAGTCAGGCTCCGGAGAGCTGCAGGGCAGGCGTGTGCGAATGGTGCCTGCGGACTCAGCCTGGCCCTGTCTGGCCCTGCCCTCTGCGGCCCCGGGCAGGCGTGCTTCTCAAGGGCTACCTCAGTGGGAGATTGGGCTGAAGGAGTGCGGCAGGGTTTCTCCTTGCTCTGGGGAGCAAACTAGTAAAGTGGTGGCACGTGGTGGAAACCCAAAGATGTCCCCGTGCTTGGGACTCACTAGGACAGGGATGTGCCTGCTGTCCCGGAGCCACAGGTAAAGCCCGAGTGGGCTGCGTCTTTCTCACGCCTTCTTTGCGGGTCCAGGCATCCCAGACGCCCTGCGTGCTGCTGCTTGCTTGTCGCACCAGCTTCCCCTGGGTTGGGGTTGGGTGGGGGGAGGAGCTGCTCTGGGGCTCCAGAGCTGGGGGGGGGGGGGTATGCGGCCTGTTGCCATCCAGGGCCTTCCTCCTACTCACCAAGGCTTTAGGTGGTTTGGGGCTGGAAGGTAAAGCCCATAGCTTTACGGTGCGAGCTTGGTGCCCCATCCCTCCTGTGTACCAGAGACATTTGCAGATCCTTCTTGGCACTCATGTCAACACCTGCAGCCTTTAGCCTGTGTCCTCTGGGCCCAGGCTGCACCACTCTCACTCGGGTTTGCCGTCCATCTTGGATGCCTGGCTTCTCTCCCACAGAAATGTAAACGGGCTGCAGGGGGCTCGGACTGAGGCGATGGGCTATCCCAGAGTACCTCCACACCCCTGCCTGGGAGGGCGGGCCCCGAACTCACGGTTGCCCTGACCCTGCTCGTCCTGCCGGCCCGCGTGCTGCCCACATAAGCAACTTTGTTTTTCCTGTTTCCTGCGCCCTGTTGGTGAGGTAGAGTTGGGGGAGCAGGGAAGGTTGGCCGGTTTCCACTCCTCCAGCACTGCGTTTCTCTGATGAACACATGCCGTCGCAGGCTGGGGACTGGGGGACGTTGCGGCCACCGCCGCTGCTGGTACGAACCAGGGACGCGGGCGATGGCCTGACCCACAGGGAGCAAAGGTTTCATGTGTTTTGAAAAAGGCTTACTGAAGAGAATGTTGTTCATTCTTAGTAGTGTAGTTTGCAATTCTTAATGGCAAATAACAGTTTCAGTAGAAAACACTTTGTTGTCTGTGTCTTGATTTTTTCTCAAGTTCTATGTGGATGTGGTTAAAGCAGGAACATGGCCTAGGCTCCTGATGCCACCAGAAGGCTCCAGGGAGATCTGGTGGGGCTGTGGCCCGCTTGTGGCCCCAGACCCATCCTGCATCCCACCCAACCTGGGAGCAGTGATGCTGTAACTCTGCCTCGCGATCCCCAAAGTGAAGAACACAAGAGAACTTGCTTTTAGAACACACAGGATCTCCTTCAACAAGAGGCTTTGTAGAAAAAGTGTCCCCAGAGCAGCTAGCCTTAGTTTGGTTTGTAAAAGCAGTGTCCCTCCTGGTGGGCTGAGAGTGCTGGCCATGAGTCACACAGGACATGGGCAAGGCCCATGGTGGGACATCGGAAGGGTCTGTGAGGGGCCCAAGGCAGACCCAGGTGGGAAGCACTGGTTGCTTCCCAGGCAAGGAGGTCCACCTTCGTCGTGGCCTCTAGGGAACATCCATAGGAGCCTTCTCGTGCTGGACCATCCTCCACATGCAGCCACTTTGAGCCACAGCTTTCCTGTCAGGATCCCAGAGGCTAGTGGTCTAAGTTAAGGTCTCTGCAGAGTTGATTTCTCATGCAGGCTCCAGGGCACAAGGTTTACCCTCCTTTCCCCACTCCTGGAAGTTGCCCAGGTTCCGCCTTAAGTGCCCCAAGGGTGTGCCCTCTGACTTGTCCTGCGGCCACCAATGTCCTGATTGGGACTCCTGCCTCCCTGCAGGAGACCCATGACTGTGTCTTGGGCCTTCCCAGACAAGGTAGGAGGGTCTCTCCACCTCGCTCTGTGACTGCTGTTCCCAGGCTCCGGGAGGACTACGTGTCCATCTTTGGGAGCCATTACTCTGCCCACCCCAGTGCAAAAGCCACCGGAGCTGGGGGCTCTGGACCATGTCACATACCATATGCCTGCCCCGCCCACCCCCCTGCCCCTGTTGGCCAGGCCTGCCCAGATGTTTCAAGACACATGCTGGATTCCCTGAAGAAAGCTTAAGTCTGTTGGACCATTTTTGCCTCCAGCCTGGTTGTACCACCTGCCACCTATGGGACCCCCTCTGCTCCAGCTGCTCCTCCTGAGTTCCTTCCACCTCCGTCCCACGGCCCGGCCCGCATCCTGCGTCCACAGCTTCAGCTGAGCAGACTGCTTTGCCTGTGTCCTGGTCTGCGCTGGGCACCCTGGCTCTTTCAGCCCCGCTCTCCTCACCCCCAGCAGTGGCCCTGATGAGGGTGCAAGAGGCA
>RCUC01136735.1:0-21445 GCA_003697995.1 Taxidea taxus jeffersonii
TTGGGTCAAAGCATAGAAACAGTTTTATAGCTCTTTTTATATATGCCCAGACTGAGCTCTGGAGGGGATAGATACTTTTTAAAAGTACCAAATAAGACAATGGGGCCTGGAGAAACTGTAGCTTAACTGGAAATGCTGGTCTGCATGTTGCCACAGACCCCCTTCCGTGTCCCCCACCCTTAGCTCCTGCCATCTACATGTGAGAGAGAGAGCATTAAAGACCAACACCATCAGTGGGCCTTTCTGTCTTACCCAGAAGTACATCTTGCTTCTTTTTTTCCCTTCTTCTAAGATTTTATTTGAGAAAGGGAGAGAGTATGAGCAGGGGGTGGGCAGGGCAGAGGGAGAGGGAGAAGCAGGGAGCCCAAAGGGGGGCTTCCTCCCAGGATTCTGGGATCATGACCTGAATGAACTGATGGCAGATGCCTAACTGACTGAACCACCCAGGTGCCGCTCTTGCTTCTTTTCTGTGAGAGAATTTTTATCTCTTGAGAGGTGTTTGCAGAATCTGATCCAGATTCTAATCCCAGTGTTGGCACCTCCTTGCTGTGTGCCCTTAGATAAATCACTTTACCTCTCTGAGCTTGACTCCTTCCTCATTTGTACATGAGATTAAATGATAGTCTCTACTCAGGGTCTTGGGAAGATATCAATACAGTGCTGGACTACTGTTGTTACCCAAGACCCACTTGGTGTGAGGGGACCGCAGGTTTCTTCTTTCTCCTTTGTAGGGTCAAGGGTCCAGCTCTGTGCTTGCCCCATGGCTGGTAGACAGATGTCTATTGTGGAATGCATGGATTATCTTTGTGCCTGATCCTGATTGCTAGTGTAGAAAAGTTTGTGAATGATATGTCATTAACCTGCACTTGAATTTTTGTAGGATGTGCTAAGTTTGGGGCCTGTGCTTTGATTCATTCACTGAGTCTAATATGTTACTAAAGGAAAAGCATCTCCAGTTTTTCAAGACCTCCAAAGGTGTAAGACTTTGTAGACAAGATGGTCTGGAAACTTAGCGAGAGAGGTCAGAGTAAACTGTTTCCGAGAAAGCTGCTTCCCCATAAGGCCGTGAGTCTCCAAGTCTCCAGGATGTTTACAGTATCTCATGGTCTCTGAGAGGGACTGGGATGATGTGTTCAAGACCTGCCTTGCCTCTCTCCAGTATCCTTCCTGCTATGAAGAAGGACCCGAGAAGTGAGATGATGCTTGTATAGGCGGCCCCCACTTCCACTGGGTAGCAATGTCTTCCATTCTCCAGTGTCCTAGGTGAATAATGGCCATAAATTCTTGCTACTTCTCCCATTGAGGGGTAAAGTCTAGTGCTCCTCTGCCAGGAGCTGAGCTGGCCTTTGTGACTTGCTTCATTGGGAAAAAATGCTACACAAGTGACATTCTGGAATTTCTGAGGCAAGGACATAAGAAAAATTACAGCTTCTACTCAGGTCTCTTGGAACACTTTGTCTGGGACCTCTGAGCTGCCATGTAAGTTGCCAAGTACCCTGAGACTCCATGCTTTAGAGGCCAAATGAACAAGCTGTTCGTGAAGCCCACCAGGACTCCAGACATGTGAGTGGAGCCATGTTGGACCCTTCAGATGAGGCCACCGTCATCTGACCACCCTGACTGAACTCAGCTGATGCCGGTGGAAAATTGTCCGGTTGAACTCTCCTGGCCTCTTGACCCACGAAGTCATGAGACGGAATGTTGTTTTAGGCCGCTAAGTTCTGGGGCGGTTTATCATGCAGCAAGAGGAAAGTGAACATCAGGGTTACCTGGGAGGTGCTGAGGCTTGACTCTGCTGCATTTCTTTCACTCGACTCTGCTCAGCAAAACTTGCACTTGGATTTGTGATCACCCTTCTCACTCTTTGGACTAAATACCAGAGGCCATGAGGAAGTCATTGACGTCAGTTGTTCCATTCGACAGGATTCCCCAAATGTATTTTTGGACTACGGTCTATTATTTATGATCCCTTGCTGGATTTTACACACAGATAGGGCAGGAGGAGTGAGCAGTATTCCAGAATCCCAGCGAAACTTTTCTGTGGTATGGAAAATGGAAATGACAGAGCAAAAATCTCTAGAGCTGCTCCTGTTCAGCCAGACCCCCCTGCCCCACCCCCGAGTTGGGTATGGAGTGAATATGATAGCCCCATTCTGAGAGTCTCAAATCCTAAATAAGGACCTGTTTAGAGCACCCAGATATTTAGGACAGTCCATCAGTGCACCTTCTTGACTGCTTTCAACCCTCTTCAGGTGACCCAGGAGATTTTATTTGAATTTATTTAAATTCTTCGGAAGGTTAAAAATGTACATTCCCTTGCTGTTCTTTGCATGTATCACACAGAGACTCTTAGCAGGGGCCAGACACATAAGAAGAATCCAAAGGACAAAAGAACTGACATTTCAGTTTTCAGGCTTCTCCTCCATGATAAAACAATTATTAACTAAGAAATTAATCATTAAGGGTATTAATAGACTTGGCCCAGTTGGCCGCACTGCTCCTTACCAATGGAACTGATTAACTTCTGGCCTTGCCCATTAGCTCTGATGAACATAGATGCAAAAATTATTTTTAAAAAATACTACCAGACTAGAATTCGACAATACGTTTGAAAAAATCACTCACTGGGGTGGTTGGGTGGCTCAATCAGTTAAACATCTGACACTCAATTTTGGCTCAGGTCATGATCTCAAGGTGGTGAAATCAAAGCCTGCATTGAGCCCCATGCAAGGCATTGAGCTTGCTTAAGATTCTCTCTGTCTCCTCTGCCCCTCCCCACCTGCTCAGGTGCATGTGTGTGCTCGCTCTCTCTCTCTCTCAAAAAAAAAAAAAAAAAAAATCATTCACTATCAAGCAAGATTTATTCTTGGGTTGCAAAAGTGGTTGAATATTCATTAATCAATCAGTGTGATACATCACACCAATAAGACAAAGGATAAGAACCATATGATCATTTCACTAGATGCAGGAAAAAGCTTTTGACAAAGTACAACATCTATTCATGATAAATAACCCTCAACAAATTAGGTTTACGGGAACATACCTCAACATAATAAAAGCCATCTATGAAAAATTCACAGCTAACATCAGCCTTAATGGGGAAAAACTCAGACCTTTCCCCCTAAGGTCAGGAACAAGACAAGGATGTCCACTCTTATCACTTTTATTCAGCATAGCACTGGAAGTCCTAGCCACAGCAATCAGACAACAAAGAGAAATAAATGGCATCCAAAGCAGTAAGGAAGAAGTAAAACTTTCCCTATTTGCAGATGGCATGATACTATATAGAGAAAACCAGAAAGACCCCACCAAAACCTGAAAGACTCCACCAAAAAACTGTTAGAATTGATAAACAAATTCAGTAAAGTTGCAGGATACAAAATCAATGTACAGAGGGATGCCTGGCTGGCTCAGTTGGTGGAGCATGTGACTCGATCTTGGGGTCATGAGTTTGAGCCCCAGGTTGGGTGTAGAATCTACTGAAAAAATTTTCTAAGAAAAAAATCAATGTACAGCAATCTGTTGCATTTCTATATACCCATAATGAAGCAGGAGAAAGAGAAATTAAGAAAACAAGCCTATTTATAATTCCATCAAAAATAATAAATACCTAGGAATAAACCTAACCAAAGAGGTAAAAGACGAGTACTCTGAAAACTATAAAACACCGATTAAAGAAATTGAAGACAACACAAAGAAATGGAAAGACATTCCATCTCATGGATTGGAAGAACAAATATTGTTAAAATGTCTAAACTACCCAAAGCAATCTCCACATCAAATGTAATCCTTATCAAAATACCAACAGCATTTTTCACAGAATTAGAAGAAACAATCCTAAAATTTGTGTAGAACCACAAAAAGACCTTGAATAGCCAAAGGAACCTTGAAAAGGAAGAGCAAAGCTGAAAGCTTCACAATTCTGGACTTCATATTATATTACAAAGCTATAGTAATCAAAATAATATGGTACTGGCACAAAAATAGGCTCATAGATCAACGGATCAGAATAAAAAACGCAAAAATAAACCCATAATTACATGGCCAATTAATCTTTGACAAAGCAGAAAAGAATACCCAATGGGAAAAAGACAGTCTCTTCAACAAATGTGTTGGGAAAACTGGACAGCAACATGCAGAAGAATGAAATTGGACCACTTTTTACACCATACCCAAAAATAAATTCAAAATGAATTATGACCTAAACGTGGGGCTTGAAACCATAAAAGTCCTAGAAGAGAACACAGATAGTAATTTCTTGGATATTGGTTATAACAGCATCTTTTTAGATAAGTCTCCTGAGGCAAGGAAAAGAAAAGCAAAAATAAACCATTGGGACTTCATGAAAATAAAAAGCTTCTGCACAGAGAAGGAAACAACCAACAAAACTAAAAGGCAACCTATTGGATGGGAGAAGATATCTGCAAATGACATATCTGATAAAGGGTTAATATCCAAAATATATGAAGAACTTATAAAAGTAGACACCTATTTTAAATAATACACAAATAACAGTTTAAATAACACACAGACAATCCAGCTTAAGAATGGGCAGAACACATGAATGACCTTTTCTTCAAAGAAGACATACAGATGGCCGACAGACACATGAAGTATGCTCAACATCACTCATCATCAGGAAAGTGAAAATCAAAACCACAATGAGACATCAGCTTACACCCGTCAGAATGGCTAATATCAAAAACACAAGAAACAACAGGTGTTAGCAAGGATGTGGAGAAAAAAGAACACTCAGGCATGTTGGTGGGAATGCAGACTGGTATAGCCACCATGAAAAACAATACGGAGTTTCCTCAAAAAGTTAAAAATAGAATTATGCTATGATCCAGCAATCACCCTACTAGTTATTTACTCAAAGAATACAAGAACACTAGGGGGGCTCAGTCGGTCAAGCGTCTGCCTTTGGCTCAGGTCATGATCCCAGGGCCCTGCGATCCAGGCCCATGTCAGGCTCCCTGCTCAGCAGAATCCTGCTTCTCCCTCTCTCTGCTGATCCCCCTGCTTGTACTCTCTCACTCTCTGTCAAATAAATAAATAAAACCTAAAAAAAAAAGAAAAGAATACAAGAACACTAGTTCAAAGGGATACATACATCCCCAGGTTTATAGCCACATTATTGACAATAGCCAAGATATGGAAGCAGCCCAACTGTCCACTGATTGATAAATGGATAAAGAAAAGGTGGCATGCATAATATACAAAGAGATATGTATATACATATACATATATATGAATATTATTCAGCCATAAAAAGGAATGAAATCTTGCCATTGGTAATGACATGGATGGAGCTAGAGAGCATAATGCTAAGCAAAATAAGTCAGCCAGAGAAAGACAAATACCATATGTCTTCAGTCATATGTGGAATTTAAGAAACAAGATAGGCAAAGGGAAAAAATAAGAGAGAGAGAGGGGTGCCTGGGTGGCTCAGTTGGTTAAATCTTGATTTGGGGGGCGCCTGGGTGGCTCAGTGGGTTAAAGCCTCAGCCTTCGGCTCAGGTCATGATCTCAGGGTCCTGGGATTGAACCCCACATCGGGCTCTCTGTGCAACGGGGAGCCTGCTTCCCCCGCCCCCTCTGCCTACCTCTCTGCCTACTTGTGATCTCTGTCAAATAAATAAATAAAATCTTTTTAAAAAATTGATTTTTTTTTTTTTGGCTCAGGTCAGGATCTCAAGGTCATGAGGTCAAGCCCTGCATCAGGCTCTGCACTCAGTGTGGAGTCTGCTTGAGATCCTCTCTCCCTCTGCTCCTCCCCTGACTCTCTAAATAAATAAAATCTTTTAAAAAAAGAAGAGAAAGAGTGAGCGACAAGCCAAGAAACAGACTCTTTTTTTTTTTTAAGATTTTATTTATTTATTTGTTAGAGAGAGAGAGAGAGCAAGCACAGGCAGACAGAGGCAGAGGGAGAAGCAGGCTCCCCGCCGAGCAAGGAGCCCGATGTGGGACTCGATCCCAGGATCGCTGGGATCATGACCTGAGCCGAAGGCAGCTGCTTAACCAACTGAGCCACCCAGGCGTCCCAAGAAACAGACTCTTAACTACAGAGAACAAACTGATGGTTACCAGATGGACGTTAGATGGGGGAAGGGGTGAAACAGGTGATGGGGATGAAGGCGTGCACTTGTGAGGAGCCCCAGGTGTCATAAGGAACTGGTGAGTCACTATATTGCATGCTGAAGCTAATTTCACACTGTACATTAACTAAGTGAGTGAAACTAAAAACTTAAGGGGTGCCTGGGTGGCTCAGTCAGTTAAAGCCTCTGCCTTCGGTTCCTGTCACGATCCCAAGGTCCTGGGATCGAGCCCCGAGTTGGGCTCTCTGCTCAGCAGGGAGCTTGCTTCCTTCTCTCTCTCTGCCTACTTGTGATCTCTGTCAAATAAATAAATAAAATCTTAAGAAAAAGAAAATAAAAACTTAAAATGCTTAAAATGTGCCAGACATTGAGCTAAGTATCCGGGATGCAAGATGACGAATTTACAGGGAGGGGCTTACCATACTTAGTAGATGCTCAATAGAAGTTGCCAAATAAGTGAGCTTTCTCTGTGAGGCCACATTGGGAAAATGAAGCTCAGAGTAAGTAAAGAGAACAAAGCTAGACCATCGCAGAGCAAGAAGTAACCAAGGAGTGTCTGGCTCTGCATCCTGACCATATCCCTGTACTTCTTTTTTCTCCTTCTCTGCTCTTACTGGCTTTCCACTGTGTTTGTCATACATTGATTTAAACTTCAAGGCTTCCAGGGCACCTGGTGGGGGGTGAGAGACTCAGTCGGTTGAGTGTCTACCTTTGGCTTTGATCACGATCTTGGGGTCCTGGGTTCGAGCCCTACATCAGGCTCCCTGCTTAACAGGGAGTCTATTGCCCACTCCTCCTCCTCCCTGCTGCTTGTGCTCTCTCTCAAATAAATAAATAAAATCTTAAACAAACAAACAAATGACTTTGAGGCTTTAAGTGCTCATTCTGAGAGTCCTCTTCTGAATTCTACCACACTATCTCTCCTTGCTCCGAGGCAATGCTTACTGGAGGATCCTCTTGCCAATTATAGAGCATTCTCTATTATTCTGTTCTGGAAAAGCAGCGCGTGTATTCTAACAAAAAACAAAAGATGGCTCAGAGAAATTTTAGTTCACAGAGGATGCCAAAGTCCCTCTCAGAGAGCAAGATAAGGCCAGTCTTATCTTCGTAGCTAAGTGAGATGGTTGGCACGAGAGCTCACTCAGAGACACTGTCATGTACGGAGCCTGGAAGTCCAGAAGCCCAGGGCATAACTGCACGGTGAGCAGACCTTGGAGGCCTCAGAACTGAATAGCCTGAAACCCAGCTGATTGAGGAGCAATAGGGCATTGCCACTAACTCCGCCCCTCACCCAACCTCCTGCTTTAAGGCCCAGGCCTGCCTGTAGAGCCCTCCCCCACCCCGCCCCCTTTTCCATTCTGAGCATAGACATGGAGTTCCAGAAGACTGGGAAATGCTTGGCCTACACCCAGGCCAACAGAGTGGGGCAGTAATTGAAGCAATTCCCAAAGGCAGTTACTAAAGAGTCAAACATTCATCACAGTTCACTCTCAAACTGGTTCAGCTGCCCAGGCAGCAGGGGGTCCTAGGTGGCAGATGAGAAATTTCCCGGAGTTTCAGACTAGAGACTGGAGATGCCATCTAGCAGACCTGCTGGACACTCAGCCTGAGTGAGTGGGTTGACCCTGGTTTCCAGTTCAGGGGACTCTGATTCTTGGCCTTTGCATATGTCCTTGGCTTCTCTCTCAAGAAATACTCAAACTTCCTTTCACCTTGGATTCCTGATCTTCACTCTGTATTAGTGGCCAGGTGTTAGGACAGAAGGAGCATGGTTGACCCCACCTATGCTGGTGCTGACCTGCCCTCTCACCCAAGAACTGAACTTTTACTTGTTCTTTTGCCATTTCTTTTGCTGATGTCTGTCAAGGGCTCTCTCTCAACCTGTTCTCTATCTGATGTCCCTAACCACTCAAATGGTATCATGCTGCAGTGGTACCATGAGTCATCACAAATTGGTCTGAATCAGTTCATTTTAAAAATTAGAATTATGGAATCAAAAAAGCTTTGCTTAGGAAAAACATCTTGTTTTTAGTGAGGAAAAAAAAGGAGGGCATAAAAGCATATAACGTAGTATAAACTTAGACTTAAGAAGTTACTTAGAAGAAATAACAATCCTTAATGTGTATCAGACTAACAACACAGCATCAAAATAATGAAGCAAACCTGATAAAACTACAAGAAAATGAATTCACCTTTGTAGCTGGAGACTTCAACACCCCTCTATCAAAATAGACCCAGCAGGCAGAATATCAGGAACAATACAGTTGAACTCAACAACACCATCAATCAACTGAATATAATTGACATCTGTAGATTACTTCATCCAACAAGGATGGAATACACATTCTTTTTAAGCTTACATGGAACGTTTACCAAGACAGATCACATAAAACACACCTTAACAAATGTCAAAGAATAGAAATCATTCAATGACAGCTCTCAGACCATAATGGAGTTCACTTAGAAGTCAGGAACAGAAAGGTAACTAAAAAAATCCCCAAATACTTAATGTTAAGCAGTACATGTCTCAATAAAAAAGTCTCAAGAGAACTTTTCAAATATTTTGAACTGTATGAAAATAAAAACGCAACTTATCAAAATATGTGGGAAGCAGTGTTGAGTAGTCCTTAGAGGGAAATTTATAGCAGTGAATGCATATATTAGAAAAAAACAGGGACGCCTGGGTGGCTCAGTTGGTTAAGCAGCTGCCTTCGGCTCAGGTCATGATCCCAGCGTCCTGGGATTGAGTCCCACATCGGGCTCCTTGCTCGGCAGGGAGCCTGCTTCTCCCTCTGCCTCTGCCTGCCTCTCTGTCTGCCTGTGCTCGCTCTCTCTCTAACTAATAAATAAATAAAACCTTTAAAAAATTAAAAAAAAAAAAAAGAAAAAACAAAGCAAGATCTAAAATCAACAACCTAAGCTTCCACCTTAGGAAACTAGACAAAGAAGAGCAAATTAAATCCAGAGTTAGCAGAAAAGAAAAACATATAGTAGAAACCAATGTTGAAAACAAAAAATCAATAGAGAAAATCAATAAAATCAGAGGCTTGTTCTTTGAGAAGATCAATAAATAAATCTCTGACCAGGCTATAAGAAAAAAAGAGAAAACACAAATGACTACTATTAGAACTGGAAGAAGGGACATCCCTACAGATATCATGGACTTACAAAGAATAATAAAGGAACACTATGAACAACTTTATGATCATAAACTTGATAACCTATATAAAATGGGCCAATTTCTTTTTTTTTTTTAAGATTTTATTTATTTATTTTGTCAGACAGAGAGAGAGAGCAGGAGCAAGCACCGGCAGACAGAGTGGCAGGCAGAGGCAGAGGGAGAAGCAGGCTCCCTGCTGAGCAAGGAGGAAATGGGCCAATTTCTTGAAAGATAATATCTGCCAAAACTCACAGGAAGAAATAGAGAGTAATAAACCTGATTCAACAATTAATAACTTTCCAAAACAGAAAGCACTAGGCCCAGCCCATATAGACTCATTGGAGAATTCTACCAACATTTAAGAAAAAAATAGGAATTCTCTACAGTCTCTTCCAGAAGCTAGAAAGAGAGGGAGTACTTCTTAACTCATTCTATGAGCTCAGCATTATTCTAATACCAAAACTGAAGACATTACAAGAAAACTACAGACCAGGGACACCTGGGTGGCTCAGTTGGTTAAGCGGCTGCCTTCGGCTCAGGTCATGATCCCAGCGTCCTGGGATCGAGTCCCACATCGGGCTCCTTGCTCGGCAGGGAGCCTGCTTCTGCCTCTGCCTGCCTCTCGGTCTGCCTGTGCTCTCTCTCTCTCTAACTAATAAATAAATAAAATCTTTTAAAAATTTAAAAAAAAACTACAGACCAATATATCTCATGAACATAGATGCAAAAATCCTCAACACAAAGTTAGCAAATAAAATCAACAATGTGTAAAAAGAATTAAATATCACACCAAGGGGAATTTATCTCAGGTAACAGAAGCCTCATTCAATTAATGTAATCTATCACAACAGCAGGCTAAAGAAGAAAAATCACAGGATCTTATCAATAGATGCAGATAAGACATTTGATGAAATCCAACACCTATTCATGGAAAACACTTTCAGCAAACTTAGAATAGAGGGGGAACATTCTCAACCTGATAAAGAACATTTATACAAAACCGATGGCTAATTTCATAATTAATCGTGAGAAACTACATGCTTTTTACTAAGATCAGAAGCCAGGCAAGGATATTTGCTCTCGTCCTTTTCAACACTGTATTACAGTTCCTAGACAGTCTAATAAGACAAAAAAGGGATATAAAAGATATACAGATTGGGAAGAAACAAATAAAACTGTCTTTGTTTGCAGATGACATGATTGAGTAGAAAATCCTAAAGAAACAACAGAAAACCTCCTGGAACTAGTAGATGATATAGCAAGTTTGCAAGATTCAAGGTTAATATAATGATTCTCACCTTGTCTGCAATTCCACTTTCTGTGGTAAAGCACAGTCTGAAAGCAGATAATTCTCCTTCTTATGTATGGTCAGAAGGTCTAACCATAGTAGCCTAACACTACATCACAATGCCCTATGTCATTCACCTTACTTACTCATGTAGGCATTTTACCCTCTCATGTCTTCACAAGAAGAACAGTGAACACACTACAATAAGGTGTTTTGAGAGAGGGAGAGACCATATTAACATAACTTTTATTACAGTATATTGGTATAAATTTTTTGGTATAATTTTTTAATTATTATTGTTGCTAATCTCTTACTGTGCCTAAATTATAAATTAAATTTTATCATAGTTATGTATATATAAGAAAAAACATAGTACTATAGAGTTCTATACTATCTATGGTTTCAGGCAAGCAGGGTCTTGGAACATATCTCCCACGGATAAGGGGGAACTGCTGTATATAAAAGTCAATTACTTCCCTAGATATTAGTAATGAATAAATGGAATTTGAAATTAAAAACACAATTATTTAAATTAGCACTCCCCAATAATGAAATCCTTAGGTATAAGTCTAACAAAATATGAACAAGATCTATGTGAGGAAAACTATAAAACTCTGGTGAAAGAAATCAAACAACTGAATAAATGGAGAGATATTCCATGTTCATGGATAGGAAGACTTAATATATTCAGGATGTCAGCTCTTTGAAATTGATCGATAGATCCAATGGAATCCCATTCAAAATCCCAGCAAATTATTTTGTGGATTCAAGAAACTGATTCTAAAGTTTATAGGGAGAGGCAAAATACCCAGAACAGGCAATACAATATTGAAGGAGGAGAACAAAGTTGGAGGACTGACACTACCTGACCTCAAGACAGTGTGGTATTGATTTAGAGTAGACAAACAGATCAACAGAACAGAGCAGAGAAACCAGAAATAGACCCATATAAATATTGTCAAATGATCTTTGACAAAGGAGCAAAAGCAATATAATGGAGAAGATAGTTTTTTCAACAAATGGTGCTGCAAAAACGAGACATCCACAAGAAAAAAAAAAAGGGGGGCGCCTGGGTGGCTCAGTGGGTTAAAGCCTCTGCCTTCGGCTCAGGTCATGATCTCAGGGTCCTGGGATTGAGCCCCGCATCGGGCTCTCTGTTCGGCGGGGAGCCTGCTTCCTCCTCTCTCTCTGCCTCCTTGTGATCTCTGTCCATCAAATAAATAAATAAAATCTTAAAAAAACAAACAAACTAGACACAGCACTTATACCCTTCACACACACACACAAAAAAAAGAAATAAAGAAAACCTCAAAATGGAACAAACCTAAATGTAAAGGCAAAACTATAAAATTCCTAAAGGAGAGAATCTAGATGATGCTGGCTATGGCAGTGACTTTTGAAATACAACACCAAAGCCATGACTGATGAAAGAAATAATTAAAAATCTGGACTTCATTGAAATTAAAAACTTCTGCTCTGTAGAACACTGTCAAAAGAATGAGAAAACAAGCCACAGCATGGTATAAAGTGTTTATGAAAGGCATCTAATAAAATAATTATTATCCAGAATGTGGAAAGAACTCTTAAAACTCAACAATAAGAAGATGAACTATCCTTTTAAAAATAGAAAAGAGGGGCACCCGGGGGGGCTCAGTCAGTTAACCGTCTGCCTTCAGCTCAGGTCATGATCCCAGGGTCCTGAGATCAAACCCCACATCAAGCTCCCTGCACAGTGGGGAGCCTGCTGCTCCCTCTCCCTCCATTACTCCCCCTGCTTATGTGCACTCTCTCTCTCTGTCTCCTTGTCAAATAAATAAATGAAATCTTTTTTAAAAAACAAAAAATAGGGGCACCTGGGTGGCTCAGTGGGTTAAGCCTCTGCCTTCGGCTCAGGTCATGATCTCAGGGTCCTGGGATCGAGCCCCGCATCGGGCTCTCTGCTCAGCGGGGAGCCTGCTTCCTCCTCTCTCTCTCTGCCTGCCTCTCTGCCTACTTGTGATCTCTGTCTGTTAAATAAACAAAATCTTTAATAAATAAATAAATAAATAAAATGGACAAAATATCTGAACAGACACCTCACTAAAGAAGATATACAAATGGAAAATGGGCATACAAAAAGATGTTCCATGATTTGTCATTAGGGAATCGCAAATTAAAACAACAGTGAGATATGACTACATACCTATTAGAATGGCAAAAATCCCAAACTAACAACACCAAATGTTGGTGAGGATGTGGAAGCCACAGGAGCTCTCACTCATTGTTAGTAGGAGTGCAAAATGGTACAGCTGCTGTGAAAGCCAGTTTGGCAGTTTCTCATGAAACAAAATACATTCTTACCATATGGCCCAGCAGTTGTGCTTCTTGGTGTTTACTCAAATGAGCTGAAAACTTAATTTCATGCAAAAACCAGTGCACTGATGTTTATAGCACCTTTGTTCATAACTGCCAGGACTAGAAGCAACCAAGATGTCCTTCAGTGGGTGAATGGATAACTAAACTGTGGTATATCCAGACAATGGAATACTATTCAGGGCTAAAAAGAAGTGAGCTACTATGCCATGAAAAGACATGGAGGAAACTTAAATGCATATTCCTGTGTGAAAGAAGCCAATCTGAAAAGGCTACACACTGTATGACTCCAACTCTATGACATTCTGAAAAAGGCAAAACTATGGAGACCGTAAGAAATTCAGAGGTTGGGGGAGGGAGGGGTGAGTAGGTGGGACACAGGAATTTTAGGGCAGTGGAGCTATTATGTAAGCTACTATAATAATGGATATGTGTCGTTATGCATTTGTCAAAACCCATAGAATGTACAACTCATTCACAAGAGTGACCCCGAAAATAAACTGTGGACTTCAGGTGACAATGGCGCATCGAAATTGGTTCATTAATGGCATCAAATATGCCACCATCGTCCCAGTGTATCAGTAGTGGGGCAGGCTGTGCGGAAATGGGGGTGGGGGAAATAGGGAACCCTCTGTACCCCTGTTTCCATTTTGTTGTGAACCTAAAACTTCTCTAGGGGCACCTGGGTGGCTCAGTGGGTTAAAGCCTCTGCGTTCAGCTCAGGTCATGATCTCGGGGTCCTGAGATCAAGCTCCGCATCTGGCTCTCTGCTCAGCAGGGAACCTGCTTCCCCCCCCCCCGCCTGCTTGTGATCTCTGTCTGTCAAATAAATAAATAAAATCTTTAAAAAATAAAAAAAACTTCTCTAAAAAATAAAACCTATTCAAAAACAAACACACAAACAAAAACCCAAACACTAAAAGAAACAGGACGTAAAATAGCATTGCGAGGCATTAACGTAGGTTGGCGGGAAGGACCCTAAAATGTTAACAGTGACTCTCGCTGGATGGTGGCATTATTGCTTACTTTTATTTTATATTTTATTTTGTCCTTCCACATTTTCTATAAAGATTAGATATTACTCAGAGAGAACAAAGTGATGGTAGCCAGAGGTAGGGGGGTGGGGAGATGGGCAAAATAGGAGAAGGGGAGTAGGAGATATGGGCTTCCAGTGACGGAATGAATAAGTCATGGGAGTAAAATCACAGCGCAGGGAACATGGTGAATGGTATTGTAGCAGGACTGCATGGTGACAGCGGCTACACTTGGGAGCACAGCAGAACCCACAGAGAAACAGAATCACTATGTTGTACACATGTGAAACGAATGTGGCACTGCCTATCAAGTACACCCAGATAAAAAAAAATTTAAGAGCATCATTACCTAGATAATCTGAAAAAAATAACCACATTTTCAAAAAACATATTATTTATTTATTTGACAGACAGAGATCACAAGTAGGCAGAGAGGCAGGCAGGGGGTGGGGGGTGGGGTGGAGAGGCAAGCTCCCTGCTAAGCAGAGAGCCTGACTCAGGGCTCGATCCCAGGACCTTGAGATCATGACCTGAGCTGAAGGCAGAGGCTTAACCCACTGAACCACCCAGGCGCCCCCACATTTATTTTTTTTTAATTTTTTTTTTTAAGATTTTATTTTATTTATTTAACAGACAGATCACAAGTAGGCAGAGAGAGAGGGAGAAGCAGGCTTCCCGCTGAGCAGAGAGCCCAATGCGAGGCTCGATCCCAGGACACTGGGATCATGACCTGAGCCGAAGGCAGAGGCTTTAACCCACTGAGCCACCCAGGCGCCCCCCCACCCACATTTATTTTTAAATAATTAAAAAAGGAAGGCACGCAGACTTTGGACTCAGAACTAAATTCGGTCTAGGCCCCACCCCTTACCAGCTCCCAGACCCAGCAAGGCACTTAGCATTGCAAACTTCCGTTTCTGGGTCTGGAAATGAGGCTGATGAAAACGACCCCACAGAGGGGTTTGTGTGAGGACGAAACTATGCAAGGAGTAGGAATGCACAAGACGCCTCGAGTATGTTCGATGCGGATTAATTTCTGAGCCCTTTAAGGATATTTGGGGATTTATGGGTTCCAAGGAGATTCTGTTGGGCACACACAAGGCCTTTTGTTCATTCTTCGCCCTTTCGCATCCCCACATTCCTGCTGAAACAAAGAGGCCCAGGGCAGCCCACTCCCCCATGCACCAAGCCCCCTCCATGTTGGAGGAGCCAAGGGAACCCTAGAAAGGAAGCCGTATAAACAGGACTATTTTGAAAACCCCACAACGTGCGAGGCTCTGGAACTAGCTGATACTTGTCCTTTCTCTCCCTCTTGCTATCCTTTACGCATGTTCTGTTTTCCCCTCCCGGCCGGAGGGAACGGCCAAGGGTATGCGGCACCCTGAAATAGCTACAGGGCCAGAGTCTTACATGAGGATTTGGATCCGGAAAGGCTTTGGACAGACAAGGAGGAGACTGTTGCGGGCATGGGGCAGCGAGAAAGGGTGCCCAGAGCCACAAGGAGGACGAGAACAAAGAACTTAGTCTCCTGACAAGCCTGGACCAAATTAGGTGGCATCGGGGGAGTCCTGAGCAGGAAACCTCCAGCCCTCTCCAGCTAAGAGTGAGGTGTGACGCGAGAAAGGAAGGAACCGGAGGGAAGGAAGGGACTTAGGTCCTTATTCACACTGTTTGCTCGGAAGCATTCCAAACATGATGGGAACCAAGCCTGTCTGGAAAGGACTGTTATCTGAGGTCACGGCAGGATGCAAGGGCCTCAGGGTCCGGGTGATGGCTGATGGTTCAAGAGACCATTCCAGACTGGAGATAAGATGAAGGCGGGAGGTCAGGGATGATGAGTCCATGGAAGTCTCAGGAACTACTTGTTTGCCCGGGACCTGAGTTGACAGGACATAAATCAGACAGAACTTTGAGGCTGCAGTGGGTACTTTCCTAATGTGGGAATACATCAGCTGCTGCCAGATTTCCATTAAAGACAGGTCCCCTTGCTCTAACAGAACACATGCCCATTTTTTAATGACTTCTCTAATTTTTGCTGGTAGGAGAGCATTTTAAAAGCTAAGAAAATCAGGGACGCCTGGGTGGCTCAGTTGGTTAAGCAGCTGCCTTCGGCTCAGGTCATGATCCCAGCGTCCTGGGATCGAGTCCCACATCGGGCTCCTTGCTTGGCAGGGAGCCTGCTTCTCCCTCTGCCTCTGCCTGTGCTCGCTCTCTCTCTCTCTCTAACAAATAAATAAATTAAAAAAAAAAAGCTAAGAAAATCAATTAAAATTACCAACCACCGTCCTATACCAGAGCTAATTGTGGGAGGAGTGTAGCAAGAGGTGATCACAAAATTCTACAGGCACCTTTTTAAATACTTTTTAAAAAAGATTTTCTTTATTTATTTGACAGAGATCACAAGTAGGCAGAGAGGCAGAGAGAGAGAGGAGGAAACAGGCTCCCCGCTGAGCAGAGAGCCCCATGCGGGGCTCGATCCCAGGACCTTGGGACCATGACCCGAGCCGAAGGCAGGGGCCTCAGCCCACTGAGCCACCCAGGCGCCCCTTTACATATGTTTTTAAAGAGATATTATTTATTTGTTTGAAAGAGAGAGAGAGAATGAGCGGGGTAAGGGGCAGAGGGAGAAGCTGATTCCCCGTCGATGGGGGGCCTGGTTCGGGGCTCGATCCCAGGACTCTGAGATCATGACCTGAGATGAAGGCAGACACTTAAACGCCCAGGAGTCCCTATAGGCACCTTTTAATGACAAACTTGACTCTCTTGCCTTTGTCACCTTACGTGCCTCCAACCAAATTGCCTATGGTCGCATGGGCTCCTGCTGTGCTCCTGGGGATAAGCCAGTGCCTGGAGTGGAGGTGAAGGGGGGGGTGTGGCAAACGCACTCTCAGCATCACCCACAAACATTCCTGGCCACCCTTGAGGGTATAAAGAGGCAGGGGATTCACTGACCTCTCATGCTGTGCTCTTGGGGAACAGAAGGCGTTTTGACATTTTGAGTGGACTACGAGGTTATGGAGGACATCACCGAGCGGTAGATGGGTCATCTCTGAGCTTGGTGCTTTATTCTGTTGCAGACTCTCTCCTTGACCTTCCAGACTCTACATCAACTCACTGAAATGTTGTTCTGTAGGAGCAAGCACGGCCTTTCTTTGCACTTGCCATTCCCTGGGCTGTTAATTCCCTTTTCCCAGATCACAACATGGCTCATCCCCCTGAATCCCACCTTCTGGCTTTTGCTCGAATGTCATCTACACAGCAACATCTTGTTAGGGTGTGAATTTTATCCCTGCAAAAGATGTTGAAGTCCTAACCCCTGGTACCTGTGAATATGACCTTAAATGGGAATATGGTGTTTGCAGCCATCAAGGTTAGAGTTATTAAAGTAGGCTCCAAATCCAATATGGCTGAGGGTCTTTTTTTTTTTTTTTTAGTATTTTACTTATTTATTTGATAGAGAAAGAGAGAACAAGCAGAGGGAGCGGCAGGCGGAGGGAGAGGGAGAAGCAGACTTCGAGCCAAGCAGGAAGCCCAGTGCGGGACTTGATCCCAGATCCCAAGATTCTGACCTGAGCCAAAGGCAGACGCTTAACCAACTGAGCCACCCAGGTGCCCCATGGCTGGTGTTCTTACAGAAAGGGGAAATTTGGACACAGAGACAGACACACACAAAGAGAAAAATGCCATGAAGACCCAGGGAGAAGAAAGCCAGAGGTTACCGGAAGCCAGGAGACAGACGTGTAACCAGGCCTCCCTCGCCACGTCGGTAGGAACACACTCAGCTGACACTGTGATTCCCATTTCTGTGAGAAAGTTAATTTCTGTGATTTAAGCCACTCGGTTTGTGGTAACTTACTCCAGCCAACCCAGAGAGCTACCGCACCTTCCCTCACCCACACTGTTTAAAATTGCGCTCCCCGTACCCTTTTCTCCAGAGTACTTGTGACTGTCCAGCACACTGTATGTTTAGCTCTTTCCTTATTTGCTCACGTATTTGTTTAAGGTGTATCTCAGCCAGAACATAAGCCCCATGAAGATGGCGAGTTTTGTGCATAATTTTCATGTATTCTTAGCACTGAGAGTCAGTGGCCCCCCTACAGCTGTAGGACCTCTGAGGGTCCTCCTCAGCTCTGCCTGGCCCCATCTGCTGAGGGGTCTGTGCCGCCTCGTTGATGTGCCTTCTTGATGTTGAGGGCTCCAACTTGGCTAATACTTACTGAATGCTCACTTTTCGTAATAAAAATGGTTGACTTTTCTGGTAGAGTTTTTAAATTTTTTTTATTATTTTTATTCATTTGTTAGAGAGAGAGAGTGAGCACAGGCAGACAGAGTGGCAGGCAGAGGCAGAGGGAGAAGCAGGCTCCCTGCCAAGCAAGGAGCCTGATGTGGGACTTGATCCCAGGACGCTAGGATCATGACCTGAGCCGAAGGCAGCTGCTCAACCAACTGAGCCACCCAGGCATCCCTTCTGGTAGAGTTTTAAGTGACTCACTGAAGGTTAAAAGCTGAAAGGGGTCCTCAGAGATCCTAACATCTAAATCCCAACTGTATTAGTTAGGAATCTTTTGGTTGCAGGTGACAGAAAGTCCAACCCGACTGGTTGACACATGGAGGAATTTACTGGCTCATGTAACTAAAAAAGTCCAGAGATCTGGTGTTTTCAAGCAAACCTGGATCCCAGGCTCAGGAATCTCAACAATGGTCCAGTTTGGTTAAAACTTGACTGGGTCAGGAGGCTCCCAGACATTTGGTTAAACACCATTGTGGGTGTATCTGTGAGGGTGTTTCTGGGTGAGATTAACATAGCAATCAGTGGGGCTGACTAAAGCAGATTGCCCTCCCCAGTGTGGGTGGGTCTCATCCAATCTGTTGGAGGCTTGACTAGAGTACAAGGTGGGGTAAGGAAGAACTTCTCTCTACCTGATTTCAAGCTGAGACACTGATTTCTTCCTTCGTGCAGAATGAACTTACACCATCAGCTCCTCTAGTTCCCCAGCTTGCAGACGGCAGACTATGGGATTTCTCAGCCTCCATGACCACATGAGCTACTTCTTTATTAATCTGTCTGTTCTGTTTCTCTGGAGAACCCTGAATAATACACTCCTGGAGCCGTGTATGGTCAGATTTTCCCAAAGGGCATTGACTGCTTGAGCAAGGAATGGATGCCTGATGAGAACTGGGATTCATTTTTTTTTGTTTGTTTGTTTTTGTTTTGTTTTTTTATTTGTCAGAGAGAGAGAGAGCACAGGCAGACAGAGTGGTAGGCAGAGGCAGAGGGAGAAGCAGGCTCCCTGGGGAGCCCGATGTGGGACTCGATCCCAGGACACCGGGATCATGACCTGAGCCGAAGGCAGCCGCCCAACCAACTGAGCCACTCAGGCGTCCTGGGATTCATTTTTTAAATAAAGATTTATTTATTTATTTTGGGGGGGGACATGAGAGTGGGTAGGGGCAGAGGGGGAGAGAGAGACAGAATCTCAAGCAGTCTCTACCTTGACGCAGAGCCCTACGCGGGTGGGGCTGGATCTTACCACCCTGAGATGATGACCTGAACCAAAACCAAGAATCAGGTGCTCAACCGATTGAGCCACCCAGGTGCCTGGAAAACTGGAATTCCTTTTTTTTTTTTTTTCCTTTTGAATATTTCATTTATTTATTTGAGACAGAGCAGAAAGAGGGGAAGGAGCAGAGGCAGAGGGAGAAGCAAACTCCCCACTGAGTGGGGAGCTGGACACGGGCTGGATCCCAGGACCCTGAGATCATGACCTGAGCACAAGTCAGACATTTAACCCAGGCACCAGAGAACTGGGATTCTTGATTAAAAGGAAGGGTGAACAAAAACTAGTAGAGAAAAAGAACAAGCACGTGCTCCACTTGAGTTTATCCTGTCTTGAGTGGCAGAGCAGGTCCAGGACTTACGTCTTTACATTCCATCCTGCTTCTTCCTATTTACGGCTGATAACGGGCAACTCACTGAGCTAGGTGCTGGGAGAAGTAACAGCCCAGAAGAAACCAGAGACTTAGCACAAGGCAGAAGGCATGGAAAAGTAGGTAGAGCGGAACACAGTAGATAATATATGCCATCACAGGGAAATAAGGAGGGCCCTGTTGCTGGTTGAAAAATGTCCCCTGTAGACACGGGCTTCCTCTTTCCTTAGCAGTGCTGCACACCACTTTTTGCTCTGTGTGCTGAGAACCCTTACCCATAGACAGGGGGTTCCACAGAAACAGCACATTGCAAAGTCTTTCCTTAAAGTTACCACGTGTGATGGACTAACATAGAGAAAATGTAGATCTCTTACATCCAGGACTCTTACCACATTCTTTAGAAAAACCAAAGGCTTAACCGAGTAGTGTATTATTCAAAGTTAAGTTTTAAAATGTGCCCTTGAGCGTCCAGAAAATATTCCTGAAATATTTTTCCCTACATGGGATAATGTCTATTGAGAACTTTTCTTCCTTCCTTAGTCCTAAAATAGTTTACTTTTTTCACAACTCTCTGCTCAACACCAAAGAAGGGGCATAATTATTTTGTTCTGAATTTAATGGACTGTGGTTTTAAAAATATCTAGCTCGTGCCTAGGGCACAATAGGTCCTCCATAAATGGGTCTATAGCTGTAAACAATGATCATCTCTGTCTCTTCTTAAAGCAGCACCTTTTTCAAGGTCTGATTTCAAGGTCTCCCTAGCTCAAGGATCCCTTGTGCTATTTAAATGGAAATTACTCATCTCTTCACTGGGCTCCTTCTCTTGGGCACCTAATATTAATGTCCTCATCAAGGGTTTCAAATTCAAATAGCAACAGGGGAAAAGCAGGCAACCCAAACAGTAAGGCAGTTGCATAGTCTAATACCAACCTTGACACTGTATTCATCAATTTTTTTTTTTTTGACAGACAGAGATCACAAGTAGGCAGAGAGGCAGGCAGAGAGAGAGGAGGAAGCAGGCTCCCTGCCGAGCAGAGAGCCCGATGCGGGGCTCGATCCCAGGACCCTGAGATCATGACCCAAGCCGAAGGCAGAGGCTTTAACCCACTGAGCCACCCAGGCGCCCCTATTCATCAATTTTTTAACAGCTCCCCTCAAACAGAGACAATTCAACACAATAATGAGAAATTATTAATCTACTGGAAATGTTGGGGCACCTGGGTGGCCCAGTGGGTTAAGCCTCTGCCTTCATCTCAGGTCATGATCTCAGGGTCTTGGGATCGAGCCCCCCCATCGGACTCTGCTCATCGGGGAGCCTGCTTCCCCACCTCTCTCTCTGCCTGCCTCTCTGCCTACTTGCGATCTCTGTCTGTCAAATAAATAAATAAAATCTTAAAAAAAAATGTTAAGGAGAGACAGGAATGAGCCATTTGAATACTAAGAGCAGAAACGACATCCTCCATTTTCCCTAGGAGATCTTTTTCCATCCCATCTACCTCCCTTCCCTGCCTTCTCTTTCCAACACAGGATATGGATAGGTTTCCAGAACAAGGCAAGGACAGAACTTGACTTTGTAGGCACACACGCC